>CBVK0102975344.1:0-19029 GCA_900067695.1 Picea abies
CAAGTGGACATTGTTGGTCATGTAGTCTCTCATCACTCCATATCTGCAACTTGAGGGCCTCAAGACACAATTTCCTTAGTTATCCGACAAAATGGGGATAACATCTGGCTCCTACTTGGGGAGATGTGCTCATCATAGAGTGCATGAGAATCACAATATCTCCTGGTAGACCCATGCCTGCCAAAACTCAGACAAAAGCATTAGAGCATCTAGGGTGGTGCTATCACCCTTCATCCATACACATAAAAATCCAAAATGAAAACTAATCTAGAAAAGACAAAATTTGACATTTTTTCAAAAATTTCTAAACTAAGGATGAAATCAGTATGCAAGTAGAGCAAAATAAAATATGAAATGCATCTAAAATAATATGATCAATCAATATGAAAAATGCAAGGAAAGAAAGATGACCTATCTACTTACCTGGGGCATGGGACCTGAAGGAGTCATGTGTCACCTTGGAAATAATGCTTGAGAAAATATCCATTCACCAGTAGTGGCATCCTCCTTCCTTCTGTCATGGATAAGTAGAAAGAATCTTTCCCAAATACTTCCTCTATCTTTTAGGGCCCTAACCAAAGACTGTCGAACTTTTGATGCATTCCCGGATTTTCTCTCCTTTTGTCCCACATTGGAATTGATCCCCTTCCTTGAATTCTCTTTGTCTTTGCTTCCAATCAAAATTTCCCTTTAGTATTTATTAATTCTTTGCCATTCAATCAAAATCCATTCTTCAAGTTTCATCCAATTCCATGAGTTGATCGATTCACCCCTTCAATGCTTCTTTATTTGTACTGAATTGTTGGACTATTTGTAATGCTAGAATCTAGAGATTTATAGGAAAGCGAGCTTCTAACCCGTACACCAACTCAAAAGGGGTCTTCCTGGTGGAGGTATTTTTAGTCATGTTGTCTGCCCATAGGGCATACTTAATTTTGTTGTCCCAACTCTTCTTATTTTCCCCAATAACATTTTTCACAATGTTCATAATGTTTTGTTGCTGGATTTTGCCAACCCATTCCCTTGAGGATAATAATTTGAGGAGTGTGAAAAAAAAATCCCATACTTGAAGCAAAATTCACTGAGCACCATTGAGCCAAAGGCTTTATCAGTGGTTATCTTAACAGGGACACCAAATCTAGTAATAATCTTTTCCTCAAGGAACTTCATCACAACTTCTTATGTTGCTTTCTTTGTTGGGATAACTTCCACCCATCTAGGGAAGTAATCAATGGCGATCAAAATCCATCGATATCCATTACTAGAGTTGTCTTTGAATTCACCAATGAAATCCAATCCCCATTGTTGAAAGGGTTTTTCCACAATGACTGGCTTAAGGTGAACGATAGGAAGGTGTCGCTTGACGGTTAAAAATTGACATGGTTGACAAGATCTAACATATCGATGTGTGTCGGAGAAAATAGTAGGCCAATAGTATCCCGCCCTTAAAATATTGTGGGCGATGGTACGTGCTGGAAAATGGCCTCCATAATGTCGTGCATGAAGGTCGGTCATTAACTTTTCAAATTCTTCTTTATCAACACATCTAAGGATCGCCCCATCTGGGTTCCTCCACCCAAGACCATTCTCTGTCAGGCAATACTTCATAGCTTTGACTCTCAGGGCTCTTATTTTGTGTTCCACTAAATGATTAGGGAATGGGAGGTTTTTTAAGTAATAAATGATATCAAAGTACCATTAGTTGTTTTCAATCCAATCCTTTCCCTTTAATTATCTTGGTTGGTTTGATCTCCAAATCATATTCCTATATTTTTGAAACCCACTTTCCTCTTGATCCAATGCAATCTTGTTGTGACAAAACGTCCTTTACGATGGGGTAGGGGACAAAGGCCTTGATCTTGTTGTATTCCACATAAGTTCTAAAGTGTTTGAGAGACATGACCAAAGCGTAAGATTGTTTTTCTATAATGGTGTAATTCAATTCTGAGTCTCTAAGGTTTTTGCTTGTGAAAGCGATCAGTTGTTCGTCCCCTTGATCATTTTTTGTAACAAAACCCCTGGAATGGTGTCCTTTGAAGCAAAATAAAAAATGATGAATTCTTTGGCAAAATTTGGGCTAACCAGGACTGGTGCAACAATTATTTCCACTTTGATATGCTGAAAGGACAACTTACCTTCACTTTCCCATTCAAAATGAGCATCCTTTTTTAGCAACTTGTTGAGGGGTTTAACAATTTCGGCAAAGTTTGGAATGAATCTTCTGATGAAGTTAACCTAACCAAAGAAAGATTGCAAGGGTTTATTGTCCTTAGGGAGAGGGATTTTCTCGATGGCTTCAACCCTAGTGGGGTCTATCATGATTCCATCTTTAGAAAGGATATGGCCTAGTAACTAACCCTTATTAACACCAAAAACATATTTCTTAGAGTTGAGATAAATGTTGTACTCCCTACATCTCTGGAAAATAGTTCTTAAGTGTTGGATATCTTGTTCCCACTTTTTGGAGATGGCGGTCACATCATCTCGATATATCTCTATAAGTTTCCTGATTAGATCCCTGGAATCATAGTCCATGGCACATTGAAAATTAACCCTTGTGTTGGTGAGTCCAAAAGGAATTCTCAAATACTTATAGGTTCCCCAAGGGGTGGTAAAAGCAATTTTTAGTTGATCATCATTTTTTACCAAAAGTTGATTATATCCTTAGAAGTCGTCAAGCATGGACATCATTTATACATCGATGACCCTTTACAAAAGATATTCAATGTTTGGTAGAGGATAATTGTCCTTAAGAAAATCTTGGTTTGAATTTCTGAATTCTACACATATTTTGATTTTGCCATTCTTTTTCCTTACAATAACTGGATTAGATACCCATGATGAATATATGATAGGCTCAATTATTCCTTCCTCAACCATCTTTTATAAATCCTTTTGCACTTGTGGGGCAACCTTTGGGTTCATCTGCCTGAGTTTTAGTTTGAAGGGCTTTGTACCATCAATGAGGGGAATATCATGTTGTATGACATCTTCTCTATGAGCCTTTAAATCCTCATATGACCAGGCAAAAACATATTTGAATTATCTTATAAGGTTTATCAGTTGTTCCCTTTCATTAGTTGTTGTTCCTTTACCAAGCTTAATTAGTTTTGGGGATTCCTCGATTATAATATTGAATTCAACGATCTCATCATTGATTTTGTTTGAGGGTTTCCATTTATACATATCATTTCAATAAAACAAATATTCTAAAGGAACAATACCTTTGGGTAAGGATCCATCAGCTACATTGATGATCTCAATATTTTCACTTTCAACCAATAGATTTATTTGGGCCTCATAGAACTCTCCCTCATTTTGGAGAAAGCGAAGAAGTTGACTATCGTTATCAAAAACTTGTCAATTTTCTAAGTTGTTGGGTAATGAGGATCTGCAATTTACTTCTACCTTGTAGAGGCCAATTTCTTTGAAAATTTGCAAGGTTTAAGCGAAGAAAACAAGGTTGTCTTCCAAATGATTCTCTTCCCTAGGGATGGTTTCAATGGAAAAGTTGTCAAACTTTTTTATGGCATCCCACATGATATCCTTGTACTGCTTCAACCTACTGATTATCATACTGCTTCAACTTATTTAATCTCCTCGATCTCTTATCTGTACTAGTCAATTGTTTGTGCGATGAGGTTGATCTTCTCCTTTGCGCTTCTCTCTGTTGCATTCGTGTTGTTGGGGATTCGACTGTATGTCATTGTCAATCCCTACTCTAGTCTGTATGCACGTTCATTATCCTCTTCCTTTTCAGTATTCAACTAGTCGCATGTGATTTGGAGCATCTATGTGACCCCTCTTCCCACCTCTAGATTTGTGGCATCTGTGTGAGCCCTAGTGTGTATTTCCTGCATGACTCTAGCTTGTAGCCCATATAAGGCACTTGTGGGCATCCGCTCCATCACCAACTCTACTTGTTCCACCTCTTCTAGGGGTTTTTGCGTCGTCTCCTAGTCAAAGATGATCATTTGACGCGTTATCATGAATGTCTCCCTACCCTGGACGATGAATTGCATGGTCTCCTCACCTTCTCTCTACACAGATGGCCCCTGTGTCTCCTCTTGTGGCCATGCAGTGGTCTGTGACTCGGCCTGGTTCCGTAAATGTTGGATGTTTGTGTGAATCTCCATCAATTTTGCCATGATATGCTCCCTCTGCACCTTTGTTGTTCTGATCACTTCATCGCTCCTATCTTGGACCTTATCTGCAACGATCTCTACATCATCCCATGTGAGGGTGATGTCGGGGTCCTCTGTTTTGTACTTCCTCTTCTTGTGCGCATATGTTCCTTGCACAAGATTACTTGCCATTTTTTAGGGTTGTGCCTCTGTCGTTGTTTCTTGGCTTCCTTCCTCTTGAGCATGTGTGGTCTCCTTTGGCCTTGTCTACGCCCAAATTCCTATTCTTGTTGTTGTGGGCGTTTTCCTTGGCCTTTTTGGTACTGCGCTGCTCCCACTTTGCAGGGTTCATGTTGTAGTTGTTTGAGTGTTATCCGTCAAGATACCTATCCTTCCTAATGAGCCTACATCAAAATTTTCCTTTGGTTTGGAGGATTGTGCCATGTCCTCATGGTTGGTTTTGTTGTAGGTGGCTACCACTACATGGGCCAGTCCTTGATAATCCACTCCACCTCTTCTCTGGTGACGCAATATTGCATATTCAACCATGCCTTTTTGGGATCCCTCGTGGCTTGGATCCATAGGTGATGTCGAGATGCCTTGAACTTATCTATCCCCTTGGTTTCTTGTGCGACCTCCCTAGGTATGTGCCATATGTTTTTTTTTCACTGCTAGATTTATTCTAGCAACATGGAAAACACAGTGTTGTTTTCCTGTCGCATCTTCTTATCCTTCGCCTTCCAAAGAGACTCATACCTGGCTGCATAGCATATTCCCACTCTGTCTAAGAATGTGGAGAACTTGGGCTCCTTCCACCCTGCCAGAGATATTCATATTAGTAGCCAGGAGTAATGGAATTTGGTTCCATTTTCATGCACGTCTCGAGAGCCAAGTAGGAACTGGTTCAAAAGGTACAACACCCAGTTGAATTTCATCCCCTTCGTGCATTATGATGCTACTGCGATCACTCCTGCTGGCGCTTCCTCTCTGCGGCATTTTCTCAACAACTTGCACACCATTATCTTACTGGAAAATCTTGTGGCATCATCGTTGATTTCTCTTATGATGAGGCCTATATTCCCCCTGGTCATGTCGAACTGTGCCTTCACTTGTTTCACTAGTTATTTCTCATGTGCTTTGTTTTCCAAGAATTCTTCTGGTGGTGCGCTAACTGTAGGAAATCCTATTATTCTAGCAATTAACATGATGTTGATCTGCACTTGTATGTCCATCCATAGAATGTCTCTATGGACCCAGGCGACCAATTGTTTGACGCACAACCCAACATTCTTACCACACCCAAAACGCAATATGTCCAAGAGGTTCATTATACCTGAATTATATAGCCCTGTAATCCACTACGCGGGCTCTAGCACTAGCCAACCTAGGGGTCCAATCTCCCCTGTGTTGATCAGATAGTTGTCTTCGGCCAATTCTGGGAATTTGGCCATGTCGTGCATGTCATGGTCCGTGTACCTCAACTTTGGGACCTTCCCCAACATGTCATCGACAGTGAGGATTGTGTATGGAAGGAATGGGAGGGTGATTTCCATATTGTTTGGGGTCTTTCTTTTCTGCCCTGCAGCAGACGTGTATGCCTTTGTTTCTTCTATTCCCTCTTCTTCCCCTACTTAATATGACATGTCGGTTATGTCCTCGACCAATATTTCATCTTGTCCCTGGGACTGTCGTGGTCCCACTGTGTCATCTATTCTCACCGACGCTTCGGGGTTAGGGTTTGAACTCCCATATTTGACCCCTGAGCTCTGCCCTATCTCTCCTTGCTGTGTTGTAGGGAGATCTTCCTCGACCTATGTTGGGCTAATCGATTCTAGGTCCAAGGTCGTCACATCCTTGAGCTCAACTATATTATTCAGCTACTGCAGTCGTTCCTTACACCTTTGTCCCTATCGAGTGAATCGGATAAACTATCCTGGCGACCCAAAATTTGTTGGAGTCATCCTGTGCAACTATCGTAACCTTGGCTTGCAACTTCGTCAATTTGAAACTAGGAAAGGGGTTCTCTTTCTCACTCTAAGGTCAAAATTTTCTAAGTGTTGAATAACTCTACGCTTTTCTTCCTTTTATAGACCGGGTTATGCTTACTTTTACCTTTTTTCGTGCATTTGCACCAAGTTCACTTTTTACTACGCACGATCTTTTGATGTTTGTCGCGGTAGTTACTGTGCACAACTTTTCCCCATTGTTGTTGTATTTGATCTCTTTTCTAATTTTTGTATTCCTTTTGCCTTCTTTTTCTCCTTCTTTATTTCTTTTTCTCATTGTCTATATCTTAACTCCTACTATAATACACTATGTACATGTTTTCTTATTGTGCTATAAGTTTTAAGTGTTAGGCAGTCGACTATCCCTGTACAGTTTCAGTCGACTCCCATTGATCAGTCCTTTCAATTATGTACCTTCCAAGTCTTTTAACTGTACAGATCCCCCATCTGTGACAATCTTCACTTCATATGGCCCCAACCAATGCATTCTGAATTTACCCGGATGCTGAAAAAATTTAATGTCATAGAGCAAGACTAGGTCTCCCTCCTTGAAACTCTTCCTCTTGATATGTCTGTCATGCCAATCTTTGTCATTTTATTTCTATACTTCTTGATGAAATCCTGCCAGAATCATATCCTCTTCCATCTCCATTAGTTGATTGATCCTTTCCTTTACTGCACCTCTTTTTGTCATGTTGTTAATTGCTGCTACGCGTAGACTGGGTGCTAGAAATTCTAATGGTACTACTGATTCCTTCCCATACACCAATCTAAATGGTGTCTATCCTGTTAGATTCTTACATGTAGTCTTGTATGCCCATAGTACTGTTGGTATTTTCAAGTCCCAATCATCCCTGTTAACATTGTGGATCTTTGTCAGAGCATTCTCCAAGATCTTATTGAAGGCTTATACTGTTCCATGTGCTTGAGGATGGTATGGTGTACTCTTCTAATGATAGAATTCAAACTCCTCAGTCATAGCCTTAATAGTACTATTGATAAAGTGAGTACCTTGGTCACTCATCAGAATCCTTGGACAACCAAATCTAGTGATCACTTTCTCAAACAAGAAGTGTGATGTTGTCTCTGCGCTGCAGTCTTTGACTGGTGCTGCTTCTGCCCATCTTGTTAAGTATTTTGTTGCAGTAATGATATATCTCGCTCCTGACCTTTTTTTCTGGTGGATGGATTGTCCCCACAAAGTATATTTCTCATTTTTCAAGTACCTGCAAAGTTACTTGTGGTCTTAGGGGCATCCCATCCCTTCTATTAGGTTTACCAACCCTCCGAAATACATCACATCCCTGGAAATATTCCTTAGCATCTTTGTGAATAACTTCTGCACAGTAGCTTTTCCTGCATAGTGTCCTCCAACTATTCCCTCATGAGATTATGCCAAAATTCTAGGCCTTTCATGTCCTAGTACACATCTTCTCAAAATGTTGTTTGCACCTGTTGTAGGAAAATTCCCCTACGGACGGGTGAATTTCCTCTTGGATCTTAGACCCCTATGACCAAGACAGAAAAATGCTAACATTTGAATGATCTGTGAACATCTTAAAGTGTTTGCCCAGTAAGTAATGTCTGAACTTTTGAAGTGCATAGACCATAGCTAGGCCTTCTCTTTCTGTAGTATTGTAGTTCTTCTATGATTCTGACCATTTTCTGCTTGCAAATGCTATAGGATGATCCAAATCCCATGCTCCTAGATGCACTAGAATTTCTCCAAGTGATATAGTTGATGCATCTACATGTACATGGAATGTCTTTTCCCAATCTGGGAATACTAGGATAGGTGTTGTTACCATCTTTTCTTTTAGGGTGTCCAAATCTTGTTGAAAATCCTCATTCCACTGGAATTTAGTATCCTTTTTTAACAGTTTCTCCATTGGCGTAGTGATCTATGCATACCCTTTTATAAATTTTATGTAGTATCATGTATGTCCAAATGTTGCTCTCAACTGGCGCACTGATTTTGGTGGTGGTAAATTAACAATGATTGCAATCTTAGTAGGATCCACTAGCAAGCCTTGTTTTCACACTATGTGTCCCAACAATATTCTAAAAGGTGTCCCAATGATGCACTTATTGATATTCAATGATATATGACACTGCCTGCATCTTTCCAACATCATCCTTAACACCTCCACATGATCTTTTAGTAGGATGTATGTAGTCCAATCATCCATATATACTTCTAAAAACTAATGTATGAATTCCTAAAGGCAGCTATTACTACCCTTGAAAATATAGTTGGTGCATTCTTCAACCCAAAAGGCATGATTGTGTACTAGTAGGATTCCTATTATGTGGCAAAAGTAGTCTTGTACATGTCTTTTGGAGCTATCTTGATTTGATGGTACCCCGAGAATCCATCTATAAATGAGTATGCTTCCTAGCCTCCCACATTCCTTAATACCTCATCTGTGAAAGGGGTGGGAAAAGGGTCATGTAGGCAAACATCATTCTATTTCCTCAGGTCTACACAAATCCTTATCCCCCCTAGTTTCTTTTCTTGCACTACCATAGGGCTTATCCATTCATATTCTTCTACTGGTTCTATAATTCTAGCTTCTAACATTCTATCAATTTCTTCTTTCACTTTTTTCTTATATATTGGATTTGGTCTATAAGGTCTCTGTCTGACATATCTAGCCTCAGGTTTGAGAGGTATCTTCATCTCTCCTAGCTCTCCTACTATGCCTTTTATTTTTGTAAATGTTGTTGGGAATAGGTCACTTTACTTGTGCAATAACTCTGTAATCCTCTCTACTATTTGTTCATCCTAGTAGTCTCCAATAATTTCCATTTTAGGTTTATTTGTTTTCCTAATATTATCTTTCTTCACTTTGATAGGTGCAAAAAATACTTCTCATACCAAAGATGGAACTTCCACCTCTCGTTCTCCCTCAATTTCTATAATCTGAATATTGTGTGGGTCATCTTCATCTGATGCTTCTTCTTCCACATGATAACATGATAATGGTTCCTTGACTATCTGTCTGTGTTGTTGTTGATACTTTGTCATGAGTTCAATCTATGGTTCACCTATAAATATCGCCCCTCTCATTTGTTTGAGTGTTGAATCAATGTTGGGATTCTCATGTTTGAATGAGAAGGTTACTATAAAATTATGTTGTAATGTTGTCCATTCTGTAGTGCCTCTGCATAGTTTGTGTTCTACATACCAATTTTCTGGAACTCCTTCCAATGTATGGATGAAGTGATGAGGCCATTCCTATGGTGGTTTCATCCTCCATAGTGTTTTTCATCTCTACAAATGGTCTGCTGGTGTCACCTATCCATCATTTCTCTGCATCTTATTGCTCCCTTTCTCTACACCAAATCTAATGCACAGTCTCCGCTTACATTGGTACTAGTCCTTAACAATTTATTTATGCACACCCCACCATATTGTAGGTGTTTCCTTGAGTGTAATGTCTAGGGATAAGAGCCTCTTATTCTCTAACACTTCATCTTTCAATCTTGTTATGAATTCTTATAAGTCATTCAACCCATAAAAACTGGGAGGTTCTCTTATCTATGTACCTACCTATCTCACTGCATGGTCTATTCTTGCGCACCTTCTTGTGGACACTTTATGTAATATTTGCTGCCAATTTTCCAACTCTATATATGAATTAGAAGGACATGACATGATTCTCCTCCAACTGAGTACCCCATCTACATGAGACTTAAACCTTGTGTGCACAGGAGAAGTGGACTTGTCAAAGTCACGAAGTCATTTGGGACCATCCATCGTCAAGGAGGACAGGTGGTGTAAGATCCACAACTTCAGAATTTTGTGGACAAGGAGGAGGAGAAACAACTGAAGTAAATATTGGCTATTGATCTGAAAGTGGACATATGGCACCAGATCTGGAACTTCAGGTATAGAGCACTCCATAGGAAAGCAGAGGATTAAAGCGCCAAAGTCCCAAAGGAGATCTCAATCATTGATCGAGGAGGAGGTCAAAGGATCATTGATCTGGTCTTGGTCAGAAAAAGACAAAGTCCTAAAGATAATCATGGTCGTTGATTTGGAGAGGACGTGTGGCAGAATATCTCTCACTCCGGGGAAATTCACTAGATATTTGTGTGTGTGGAGACGTGAGAACTCTCGGATGCTGGAGAGTCGGAGTTCATCAGAATCATCTGATTGTTGAGGACATGTGTTAATATATCTTCCACTCTAGAAGATTGTTATATGGGGAAAAGCAAATAGTTGAGAGTTGAAACTCCTGAGGGCTGGAGAGATGGAATCAACCATAGCCGTTGATTTGGAAGGGAGCTACATGTCGACAGATCGTGTAGATCTGGGATCGCGTGTGGAAGGAGGAAAGAAGGTAGAAAAGATGCACTTCTTGATATTCAATGATATCTGACACTACCTGCATCTTTCCAAGATCAGCCTTAACACTTCCACATGGTCTTTTAACATACTATATATGGTCCAATCTTCCAGATACACTTCTAAAAAATGATGTATCTCCTTAAAAGTAGTTATTACAACCCTTGAAAATATAGCTAGTGCATTCTTCATCCCAAAAAGCATGACTGTGTATTGGTAGGATCCCCATTCTTTGGAAAAAGTGGTCTTGTACTTGTCTTCTAGGGCTATCCTGATCTGATGGTAACCTGAGAATCCATTTGTAAATGAGTAGGCCTCCTGGCCTCCCACATTTTCTAATACCTCATCTTTGAAAGGGGTGGGAAAAGGGTCATGTAGGCAAGCATCATTTAGTTTCCCCAGGTCTACACAAATCATTATCCCCCTTTGTTTATTTTCTTGCACTACCATAGGGCTTATCCATTCAGATTCCTCCACTGGTTATATGATTCTAGCTTCTAAAATTCTATCAATTTACGCTTTAACTTTCTTCTTATATATTGGAATCAGTCTATACGGTCTCTGTTTGAAAGATCTAGCCTCAAGTTTGGGAGGTATCTTGATATCTCCTAGCTCTCCTACTATGAACTTCATCTCTCTAAACGTTGTTGGGAATAGGTCATTGTACTCACGCAGTAACTCTATTATTCGCTCCACTGTTTGTTCATCCCAATAGTCTCCAATGCTGGCCATTTTGGGATTCTCGGTTGTCCCAATGTTGACTTTATTCTCCTTGACCGGTGTAGAAAACACTTATGATTCCAAAGATGGACCTTCCACCTCTCTTTCACCTTCAACTTCTGTAATATGAATGTTGCATGGGTAATCTTCCTCTGGTGCTTCTTCTTCCACATGATAGCATGACAATAGTTTCTTGATTGTTTTCCTATGTTGTTGTTGATACTCTGTCATGAGGTCCACCTCTGGTTCATCTATAAATATCACCCCTCTGATTTGTTTGAGTGCTAAATCAATGTTGGGGTTCTCATGTTCGAATGAGAAGGTTACTATAAAATTCTGATGTAATGTTGTCCATTCTGCAGTGCTTCTGCGCAGTTCCTGGTCTACATACCAATTTTTTGGAACTCCTTATAATGTATGAATGAAGTGATGAGGCCATTCCTCTAGTGGTGTCATCCTCCATAGTGTTATGCATCTCTCCAAATTTACTACTTGTGTCCCTTTTCCATTGTATCTCTGCATCTTAGTGCTCCCCTGCTCTACGCTAAATATAATGCACAGTAGTTGCTTACATTGGTACCAATCCTTAATTGTTTCTTTGTGCACACCCCACCATCTTGCAGGTATTGAATTGAGTGAAATTCCCAAGGATAAGATCCTTTGATTCTCTAACTCTTCATCTTCGTATCTTGTTAGGAATTCTTCTAAGTCATTCACCCCATGAAAAATGGGAGGTTCTCTTATCTTTGTACCCACCCATCTTACTGTGCAGTCTATTCTTGTGCACCTTCATGTGGAGACTTGATGTAATCTCTGCTGCCAATTATCCAAGCATGTATTTGAGTCAGAAGCACATGATGTGATGCTCCTCCAGCTGAGTACTCCATCTGTAGTTGGGCTAACATAATCTTCTTCACATGCGGTGGTTATGTATAACTGGTTGATTTCCTCCAGATCTAAGCAAGTGGGTTCTACAAACCTTTCTCCTTATTATGGATCTAATGGCGCAATGACTCTGTATTTTCCTGATTTGAATGTCATCTTCCTTGTCTTCAAGTTGATTATGGCCTGGTTATCAAATGCCCAATCCATCCCAAGCAATGTTGGATAAGGTGTTGTTCCATCCACTATTTCTATTACTTCAAAGTCTACCTTAGTGCGCACTCCATCCAGATATAATGTCACACTATTAAGCCTTCCGATTGGTAGAACTCTATGTTGGTTTTCTAGCTTCAATTGGACAGGTGAATATCCTAGTGAGGACTCTCCCATACACTACCATGTATTTTTAGGTAACACATTTACCTCGAAGCCTAAATCCAGTATGATATCCCCCATATTGAAATCTCCAATGTTGGCATTCAGTCTGAATTCCCTGCTTGTCCTCCTTCTTGTATGGAGTTGATTTATTTTTTTATGTTCTAACTTCCCCTCTATCTTTGTGTTACATTTTTCTAACATATTTTGTAAAATTTTAATAGATGATTGGTCATTCAGCAGCTTAACACAAGATTGCAGAAAATTCTTTATGGCACTTACTTGCGCTATAGGCGGTTCTTCACTGGTGTGGTCCATTGATAACGACATCTCGTACAATGGTACATTCTGAGTATGCTGCGCGGTTGATGTAGTGCTTCTGCGCAGTTCCATTCTGCAGTGCATTTGTGCAGTTCCTATTCTACCTACCAATTTTTTGGAACTCCTTCTAATGCATGAATGAAGTGATGAGGCCATTCCTCTGGTGGTGTCATCCTCCATAGTGTTTTGCATCTCTCCAAATTTTCTACTGGTGTCCCTTGTCCATCATATCTCTGAATCTTAGTGCTCCCATGCTCTACGCCAAATCTAATGCACAGTAGTCGCTTACAATGGTACCGGTCCTTAACTGTTTCTTTGTGTGCACCCCACCATCTTGCAGGTGTTGCATTGAGTGCAATGTCCAAGGATAAGAGCCTTTGATTCTATAACACTTCATCTTTGTATCTTTTTAGGAATTATTCTAAGTCATTCAGCCCATGAAAACTGGGAAGTTCTCTTATCTTTGTACCCACCCATCTTACTGTGTGGTCTATTCTTTCACACCTTCATGTGGAGACTTGATGTAATCTCTGCTGCCAATTCTCCAAGCCTGTATCTGAGTCAGAAGCACACGATGTGATGCTACTCCAGCTAATTACTCCATATGTAGTTGGGTTATCATAATCTTCTTCACATGTGGTGGTTCTGTATAACTAGTTGATTTCCTCCAAATGTAAGCAAGTGGGTTCTACAAACCTTTCTCCTTTTGATGGATCTGATGGCACAATGACTCTGTATTTTTCTGATTTGAATGTCATCTTCCTTTCCTTCATGTTGATTATGGCATGGTTGTCAAATTCCCAATCTAGCCCAAGAAATGTTGGATAAGGTGTTGTGCCATCCACTATTTCTATTACTTCAAATTCTACCTTAGTGTTCACTCCATCCAGATATATTGTCACACCCTTAAGCCTTCCGATTGGTAGAACTCTGTGTTGGTTTGCTAGATTCAATTAGACAGGTGAATAGTCTAGTGTGGGCTCTCCCATACACTACCATGTATTTTTTGGTAACACATTTACCTCGGAGCCGAAATCCAATATGATATCCCCCATATTGAAATCTCCAATGTTAGAATTCAATCTGAATTCCTTGCTTGTCCTCCTTCTTGTATGGAGGTGATTGATTGTTTCTATTCTAACTTCCCCTCTATCTTTGTGTTACATTTTTCTAATATATTTTGCAAAATTTTAATAGATGATTGGTCATTCAGTAGCTTAACACAGGATTGCAGAAAATTCTTTATGGTACTTACTTGCACTATAGGTGGTACTTCACTGGTGTGGTCCATTGATAATGACATCTCGTACAATGGTACATTCTGAGTATACTATGAAGTTTGTGTAGATGCAACTTCTTGCTTGAGGAACTCATGTCTTGCCTTCTTGAATATTTCTTTTTCTTTCCCCGCGTCAAATTGTTTATGTGGTTTAGTATTCCTCTTCACCCATTGGTGTTGCGTTGAATCTTGTCTTACTGTGTCGGCTCCTGTCTTAGTGCCTCCTCATGTGACTATGTTGATATTTCTTCCATTGTCCCTTGCTTCTACAGAAATCCATTGAACATTATGATTGTTCTGATTTATCTTTTCTTGAATTTTACCCAATAATGTTGGACAATCCTCTGTATCATGGTCTATTGCGCGACAGTACATGCATGTAGAAGGTGGAAGTGGACATTCCCTTGCATAGTGTCCTAGATGTTGGCAGTTGTGGCACACTACTAGACCTATACCTCTTCCAAATCCTCCTCTACCTCATCCTCCACCTCTGTATCTTCCTTGATATGCTTGTGGTGTGTTGTATTGAGGCACCTGATTATACTGTGTGGGGTTATACTATGGATGTGTGTTATTATACTAAGGTTGCACAGTGTTATAATGTTATTGTGTAGTGTTGTATGGAGGTGGTATTTGGTTAAATTGAGGTGCAACTTTCCCTGTCATCATTTATGCATGCACCCTATAAGTTTTTGACATTATTTCCCGTGTCAAGTCCATTGTCCTACAATCGTTGTCATCATGACCCACTGATTTGCAAAAGTTGCAATATGAACTCTTGGGTATTGTCTGATACTTTTGCATCATGGGATTGCAATATGAACTCTTGGGTATTGTCTGATACTTTTGCATCATGGGACAATGATATGGATCATTTCCATGTGTTTTACATATCTCGCACCATGGTCCTCCTGTTGGAAAAAGGTTTGGTATCCCTGTTGCCATGTACTATGTGAAAGTTGGGCACTCATTCTTGTGATGTCCTTATGTCATGCATGTGGCACACCAAACAATTTCTCTTTTCTATTATTCTGGTTTAGTTGAAATGTGAGGTTATTTAGATCCTCCTTCGACTCCTCTATTGTTGGATCTGTCTTTTGGTACTGATTCTATTCAAGTTGTAGGGCTTCCTGTAGAGCCTCTGCCTAATTTTGAAAATTATGTTGCCTCAAAAGGTATTTCAGATGTGGTAATAGTGAGTTCACAAAAAGATGTCTATGTTGCATATTAGTCATGAAATACTTCAATTTACTCTTCAATCGTTTGAACCTATGATTAATCTCCCAAACAAACTCACCTTGTTTATGTCTGATTTCAATCATCTCATTCATATACTGATCCTCTAAGGTAGGCTTCTGAAATTAATTTATCAATAGCTTCTTGACATCTGTAATCATCCTTGTAGTTCCAGGTGAACTATTTATAGCTAATCTCATGTACCAATCTAGTGCATGGTCTCTTAACGTGATAGCTAACTGTGTAAGTTTTGTATCCTCATTTGTGATCTTCTTCGCTTCCCAAATATTCTCACAGATAAACAAGTGCTTTTCAGGATCCTCTGATGCTTCTCCCTTGAATTTGGGTAACTTGATGGTGGGATCATGTCTTGCCATTTTGAACGGTGATGAACTACAACCTTCGCGCGGTGTAGATACTTGACTACTACTTATGTATTGGCTACTCTGGTCGTTGCTCCTTTATTGGGTGCACTTCATTCTATATTGCTTCTACTAAAATTCGGTTGTCTAAACGGTGGTGTATTAGTCGCACATGGGGTTATGGGTTCCACACTTACACTGATATGGATAGGAGTGTTGCCTTTTGTTCCTGCCCTTGGACATATTTTCTTCCTTCCATATGTTGCAAACAATATTTCCTCAATCTGATCCACAACTCAGAGATCCTCTACCTCTTCTTCATCACTTTCCAAGCCTTCTCTCTCTTTTATGGCTCTCTTCTTATTATTCATATTATATTGGTAGGGCACTCCGCTGTGTGTTTTTCTAGTTGTTGCCATGATCTACTTGATCTGATCTTCCTCCATCATGATTGGGCCCAAGGTCTCCTCCTTCTTTCTTGTATCCATCTCTTTCTCCATTTCTCCAGCTCTTGTCAGTGCTTCCCCCCTTCTCCCATGCACGTAGGGAAGTTTAGTTGTCTGCTTCCATAGTCATCACACCTTTATTATATGGTAAGATCTTGATGGAAGTATACAACGATCTAATATACCTACCTCTAGGTCCTTTTAGGAACTCTTGCTTTGTTGCATTGTAAGACTTTGCATTATCTACTGCAAATTCTGTGATAAACCCTGCAACAACACTGTCTAACCAAAAATCTATTGTGTGCAAGAATTTGTTGTTAACTTGTTGTAACTATGCGATCTCCATAGGATTCCACTCAAGATGTCTGATTCGATTTGTAGGGTGGTTGTATTTCAATCTCAATAGCCACTCTTGAAACACATGCAAGAAATCACAGAAAAATACCTCATGCAAGTCACTAAACATGTACTTATCCAGATATTTGCGTGGTGTTAACTTAGGGTTTTTGTTATCCTGGTAAACTAGAAGGAAACACAACACACAAAGGGTACTGCACAGTCTCACCCGAGATAGTTCTATGGGTGTCTACAATGCTCAAATGCTTACAGTCTAGGAAAGAGTGGGGATATGGGATTGCAATTCATCTCCCTAAGCCTTGAGCTAGATTTTCTTTCTATTCTTCTTACTATTCATTCACCTGTTAAGTCTATGAATGCATTCTAACAGATCTAACATATAACAGATCTCACAGAATTATCCATTCATCCATTCATAGTCTAACTACCTACAGAAGGGAAACATGAAATCAATCACATCACATAACACATATATTACCATGGTTCACCTTCCCCTGGGCTACATCCACAAATATCTGTCTCTTAGTCTCTTTTATTATGGTTCTGTAATATATGACGATGCGCGCACTACAATTTCTGATCATATAATCACAAACAGGTTCCACGATCCCTGTGAGGCTGACTAGATCACACCAGGCTCCTTAGCCTGCAATCTAAATCGTGGGATCTAGTTGCTTGACTCTCCTACAGCTCAACAACTTACAAAAATGGTATCAAATCTTATAGTATTTTCCTTCATCGAACATTACAAAACTTAGCCACACCTGACCTAGACCTCTTAGGGACTTATTTATACTTATTTTTGGCTTATCAGTCATTACAATCTCTTACAAAACCCCTAAATACTTATTTTTGGCTTATCAGTCATTACAATCTCTTACAAAACCCCTAACCCTATCGTGGTTAGGTTTCCCTACATGTGTTCATTGCATGCTTTCCTCCTTTGCATGCGTCTTTCACTCACGCGTGCTTCTTTTCCTTCAAGCTGTACTTTTCTAATTTATGCTTTACTTTCCAAAATTGGATTCTTCCTCAAAATCAGCCTGCGCCCAATAGGTTTTTAGCAGCAAACTTCTTCTTGACTTGTGAAACAATTAGATCAGAGTCCCCTTTTACATGTAGGGTATTGATGTTCATATCAATGGCCAGGTTAATGCCTAGGATAAGGGCTTCGTACTTGGCGATGTTGTTTTTGCAGTTGAACTCAAGCCTATAAGAGAAAAGGGTGGTCTCATTATCTGGTGATCTTAAGACTATCCCAACACCTGAGCTTGTGCTTGAGTGCGCACCATGAAAATATAAGCCCCAAGATCCCTCATTCTTTTCCTCATCAATGAAGAGGGATTTTTCCAAAATGAAGGTGATGTCAATCCCTTCTTCCAGAACTTGGTGAGTCATAGTGACATGATCCATGACACCTTCATTTTTGGTCTTTTTTGGGGAGGAAACTTTCTCCTCTCCTTTGATGACATTAAATTTTCTTTCTTTGTGAGGCTTTGCCAAGACTTGTTGAATGTGTTACAAGAACTCTTATTCATCCTGTCTTGTTTCTTGTTTCTTTTTGAATTCCAAGACCTTACTCGGTGGGGAACATGTATTTCTTAGGGTTATTTCCCTTTCTTCTTCTAAAATATTGATCATGAGACAAGTTGCACTTTCAGTTGCTTTCTCTCATTCCTCTTGCAGGTAAGTCCCAACGTTGGAGGGAAAATTTGGCGAGACAAATTCATCAATATGATTAATATGAAGGGTCTCTTTAAGACATTCTTCTTCTTGTATGAGAGAGGAGGCCAAGATTTCTTCTATTTCACATGCTCTCTCTTGAGCTTCAAACAAGGTTATAGGGCATCTCCCGATCAAAATCCTAGACAGATCTTTCATGGTTGATATGTAAGACTTGAGGATGGTAGCTTTGGAGGGTCTTAAATCTATAAGGAAACTTCTTATGAGGGTGTTAAACCTATCATTGAAATCATTTATGCTCTCCCCTAACTTTCTCTTGCAATTGAGGAGTTGACTATACAGGGATTGGTAATCTTTCTTCTTTCCAAATATATTGGTGAAAAACTCTTGAAAGAGGTCCCAATTTGTGATTGTTCCTGGGGAAATAATTTTGAACCACTCCTTGGCCTTTTCGACAAAAGTGTAAGCGAATAGATTCATCAAGATATCCTCATGTTGGTCACAAGATTCTAGATTGCGTAGGAAAAAATATAAGTGATCTTCAGGCGTAGTGAGATCTTCTCCTGAAAATATGGGTAGCCATTCCTTGAAATCCTTTGGAATTTTATGAGGAGATCCAAGAATCTTTGTTATGTCCAAAGGTTTGTGTGCCTCTTTGGTCTACAGGTTCCATGTAGCATTTAGTGAGGTGGGTATGGGTGAGAGCGTAGGCATGGAGGTAGTAGGTGAGGATGGAGGGCTAGGAGAAGTAGAAGGACAATTACGAGAAATGGGAGAGGTCGGAGTGTTGATTTTTCATTAAGCTAGGCTCAAGCATGAGGTTCATTCCAATTTTATCATTTTACTTGAACCATAGACAATTGCAGTTTCACCATTAACAATTTGTT
>CBVK0102975362.1:0-10539 GCA_900067695.1 Picea abies
ATGTAAAAGTGAATTTATGATGTTATGGGTCACTTTAATGACTTAAGTGATCTCAACGAATGATTAAGTCGTGATTGTTGATCTCATGAGGGAAAGATCTAATCTTGACCATCAATCTCATTGGAAGACCAATGGTTAGGGAAGTTACATTTAAAAATTCATTAAAAGGCAGCTCATTCGGAGAAGGAGGGTGCACTTTTAAGGAGAGGTCGAGGGAAGGTGAAGGGGAATGCATCCCAAGAGGGTTTATTTTCTTGAAGGGAAATTGTTTCAACAGCCACAAGTTGGCACAAATCCCAAGGAGGATTGAGACACACTTCTAGATAGTTTAAACATTAGTGGAGGTCATACAGTACAAATTGGAGGAGGCTATATAGCATTTTTATGTTGACTTTGCAACTACAACTAGCACAAACATTTATACTATTTACTGGCACAGATTTCTAGGTGTTTTACTGCTACTGATAAATCCATACAATGAGGTACGGATCTGTACCTTTTTCTAGGCATGAAAACCAAGAAATAATATATGTTGTTAGTGACTGTACAGTCCGTACAGGTTGTATTGGAAGTCAGTTTTTTATTTCAAACTATGTTGCTAAGGAAATATATGTTGTTTCTGCTCAGATAGGGTGAAAGTACAGATTATTAATGTTGATTGTATACTGTTGTTATACTCAGAATGTTTCCTTAAGATGAATAAAGAGACATTCTTCTCAAATATTTTCTATTTTCTTCGTGTTTCTTCAAGTTCTTATGCACATATTTTTGTGCCAAATGAGGGTTATTGTCCATTGTTCATAAATTATTTATGTTTCTATTTTATTTCAGAACTTGTCTATGTAGGTTTATGTCCATAAAGAAAATTTGTATGGTTTTATTTTATCTATGTAGGAGACTGAAATCTAATGTAGACTAAGTGTATGCTGAACTAAAATGTATTTTCAACAGATGCATTGGTAGAAAGGGATGTTTAGGCTATGGAATCCTATGAAGCAAGAGATTGAAATATGGTTGGAGACAAGATGTTGGATTTCATGCAGAAATACAGTAAGGGTTCCAGGTATACACCACTCGAGTACCTAGAGAGGTATGTGTTTACTAATTTGCATGAAGCATATTTGTTTTTTCTTTCCAGAGTAATTACAAGAGTGGTTTTTAAGGTTAAAGGATACCCATCTAACTAACCAGATTAGGCCAGTATTTTTTACTGCTTAAAATATCGCGCAGTTGGAAAGAGTTAATAATAAATTCATGTGCATAGTGGATTTCTGGCTAGACAACATTACTACAGAGTTTATCACTGAGTTTGTAGTAGATACAAAAAATTCATATAATACTATGTAGGAGTATTTATTAAAGGGACCCAAAAAAGAGGTACATTAGGTCTCTTTACACGTCGATCAAGATATTATTACATGATAAAGGCATGATGACCATGGAATCAGATAGCTAGATCACTTTGTGCATATGGGGGAGTTGGGGGAAGCATTAACGAAGATATGAGACACAAAGAAGGCTTTGGAGAGTAGCCAAAAGAAGGATGAAATGGACCCCATCATGATGGATGATGAACATACCAGGGAAATAATAAGGAATGCAGGTTTGACACATAGTGGATGACCCTACCAATATATGATGAATAATAAGAAGAGTTTTGTAGCGAAGTGAAAGGGCTTGGACATCAATGAGGAAAAGGTAGAGGATATCCACACCATGGAGCATATTCAAGATATCTTTTGCATCACATATGAGAGGAAATCCAGAGGCCATGGGTCTGGCACAAAAGAAGGCTCTCCATTCTAGATATGAATTAGTGTGTAACCCACAACCCCATGTGAGACTAACACAAGTGAAGAAGAAAAAGAAGTTAACCAACAAGTGATTAGGGGTAGATTTTTTTTTTCAGGATGTGGTTCTAGTAGCAGAAGTGCAAGTTCAACAAGTAACATTCAAGTCTCTACACCGCATGGAGGTGGTTATTTAGAAAATTTCACAATGTGTTGGTTACTTGGGCTAACCCAGGTTTTGATATCAAACAAGTTTCCAATAAAACCCTCAAAACTATCGGCCCTCCTGGTAAACCAGAAGGAAATGTTGTGCACAGACTGCATAGCCTAGTCTCATCTGAGATAAATTTATGGGGGACTACAATACTCAACTGTTTTCAATCTAGGAATGAGTGGGGATTGGGTTTATATCCTTTTCCTTATACATCATCATCATTAATCATTCATCTACTTCTATGATTCATTCATCTTTAAACCTATGCATGCATGTTGTTCTAACTAGTTTTAACCATTCATTATTGATCTAATGATTAACAGAATAGTAAAATGATTCATTAAGAATATCATAGAACACAATATTTTACTATGGTTCACCCCCTCCTGGGGCTATGCCCACAAAGTTCAGGTTTCTCTTCTCTTTTATTTATTCTACTGCAAAATATGCACTGCATGCATTAAATCCTCAATATTACAATCAAAATGAGGGTAAGTACCCTATGGGAGGCTAACTAGATCACACCAAGCTCCTCAAACTATGACCTAAACCTCAAAAGATAGCTTATTTGGCTCTACCAAAAGAACCATAACAAAACTCACTTCAATCAATAACTTTTGAACCAACAAACAACAACCAACCCTTACCTAGACCTCCTAGGTATTTATATATACTATCCTATTGGCTTATAGCCATTACAATATTTGTCAAAACCCCTAAGCATAACATGGTTAGGCATGTCTGCATGCGTGCCACATTTCTTTTCCTCATGCATGCTGCTTTTCCTTCTTTTTCTACATGCTTCTTTTCTACTTCCTAAGGTGTGCGCTCCAAAAATAGACCTTTTCCTCAAAATTAGGTCTGCGCCCAAAATAGATATTTCTTCCCAAAATAGCCTTGCACCAACAATCCACCAGCACTAATACGTGTCTCATATTTAACCACTTAGGTGGTGCGTGCTCCCTATACATCCTTCTCCAAGCTATCGAACTTTTCTGCTAGTTCCGTCCCTTTTTCTTTCACCTACACAACTTTATCTATTAGTGCCTCAACCATATGCATTGTTATCTATTCTTGTAGCAATACTTTTCTCTATGAATGTGATTGCACCATGCTTGTCTTCTCTTCCTCCATCTCTACCATTATATGTGTTTCTTGTTCTTGAAGGGGTTCCAATTGGACTTGTCTTTCTTGCTTGTTGATCTACACAGTCTTTAACACTGTCTCCAAGGTCTTCATCTCATGTGTACCATTCAAGCATTCAATAATATTCATGTTTTTATTTCACTGCTTCAATTATTGCATGGTAGCATTGATTTTCTCCTCTTGTTGGTCCAACCACAGGACCTTTTCATCTTCTTCGAAAGTGTTCCAAATTTGTGTAGTTCTATCAAATAGTTCTACAACTTCATTTTCTTCCCTTGCCATTTCATCTATCTGGAATGTTATTTTCTATTCCATTTTCTCTCGAACCTTAGGAGGATTCATAGGATTCAGTTTTATTTGAAATCCTCGATCTCTTGCCTATATCCTTCAATTGTTTGTGCAATGATCTTTATATTTTCATCCGCGCTCCTATTTGGTGTTTGCGCACTATCTGGAATGTAGTTGTATACCATTGTTAGCCCCTACTCTAGCTTGTCAGTGCATTATTTTTCCTCCTCTTTCTCTGAGGTCAGTTGGTTGCAGGTGATATGTAACATATGTAAAACCCCCCTACCAACCTCCAAGTTGGTGGCATCTATCTGAGATTTGGATTGTACTTCCTGCATTATACTATCCTGGAGTCTGTATAGTGCTTTTGTGGGTATCTACACAATGACTACCTTAAATTAGTCAATGTCCCTGATGGGTTTTTGTGTGGTCTCTTGATCAATTATGACCATCTATTGTGTGACCATGAATGTATCCCTACCTTGCACTACTATCTGAATTGTATCATCTCTTTCTTTCTACGCAAGGGGCGCTATGTATTTTCAATTTGTTGTGCTCTGATTTATGATATTGTATGAATTTGTAACTGTTGTATAGTTTCATGGAATTATATGAGTTTGGAAATGATCTCTTCTCTCTCTGCTTCTGCAACATGGACCATATTTTCCCCCCTATCTTGAAACTTTTCCGCCACAAGCTCAACATCATCCCCTGTGAAGGTGATGACTAGGACCTTCTTGGTGTACTTCATCTTTTTGCACATCTCCTCTACCTTCATTATTATTCTTTTTTTATGTGGGGGCTATGCCCTACTCCTTGTCTCTTGTTCTTCTTTCTCTCTAGCCTGAGATGTGTAACCCTTCTTGGAATCCTTATGAATTTCTTTCCTGGGCACCGTTTCTATCCTCCTTGGTCTCTTTTACACTATACTGCTTCCCAACACCTAAGTGTGCGCCAAAATCTTCCTAGTTTTAGCAGTTGGGATATTTGTCTTTTTTAAAGGACCTTCTTTGTCTTTCCCCTTAGGTTTGGATGATTGCGTTGTTGTTGGCCTTGTTACTTTTTTTGCTACTGGAATCTTCCATTGTGTAGGCTAGTCTTTGATTATCCAATAAATATCTTCACTTGTGATGAATTATTTCATCTCCAACCATTCCTTATTTGGATCCCTTTCAGCCTCAATCCACATATGGTGTCTGGATGCCTTAAAATTGGCTATACCTTTAAATTCTTGGACCACTTCCAAAGGAATGCACCACACATTGGTTGTGCTTTGTCGTATCTCTTCCATCATCATAGAGAACACCGTGATATTCTCCTGCTGATTTTTGGTGTTCTTGGCCTGCCAAAGGGATTCATATCTGGCTATGTAGCACTTCCGTTTCCTATCCATAAAGGTTGAAAATTTTGACCCCTGCCATCCTACCAAATCTATGAGAATATTTAACCAAGAATAATGGAACTAATTTCAATTATCCTACACATCTCTGCAATCGATTAAGAATTTGTTTAGGAGGTAAGGTTACCAACTGAACATTACCCCCTTCGAGCACTACGTGGTGACTACGATGAATATTGCTCAAGCCTCTTATTTTATCCACTTCCTTAGTATATTTCAATCCATGAGCTTGTTGGCGAACCTTGTCACATCATCATTGATATATCTAAGCAAAATATCTCTATTTCCTTTGCTAGTACCAAATTGTGCCTTGACTATCTCGATGATCTCTTTCTCAGATGATTTTTTTTCCAAATATTCCTCTGGTTGTGCACCCACTGTGGGTAATCCCATAATTTTTTCGATCAATGCCACATCGATATGTATTGACCTACCCATACAAATAATGGTTCCATGTACCCGGGATAACAATTGTTTGATGCAAAGCCCAAATTGTTTACCGCACCTGAACTGTGGTATGTCCAGGAGGTTCATGATTCTGGAGTTGTAGAGCCCTGTTATCCACTGAGCAGGCTCCATGATTGTTTTTCCTAGGGGTCCAATTTCCCCTCTTTTTTCCATGTAGGCTTCCTCGGCCAAGTCTAGGAATTTTTTTGTGTCACGCACATCGTAGTTCGAGTACCTTAATTTAGGCACTTTTCCAAGCATGTCCTCCACGTTCACCGCTACATCTGAAAGGTAGGGAAGTGTAATTTTTGCGACGTCCTACACCTTTATTTTCTTCCTGATGGCACATGGTCCTTCTTCTACTATTATGTGTTATTTTCTTCTCCCTCGAATTTCGACTGGTTGGTGATGCCCTCAACCAACAACTCCTTGTTGGCACAGGGGCAGACCCAGGGTTCATCTCTAATAGCACACCAACAAGCCCTAACTATTGTCCCTTTCGGAAACAGCTGCGAAGCAGATGCAGTCTCACCCAAAGTAGAAATAGGGGGTTGCAGGACACAAGTGTCTACAATGAGAGGAAATGCAAGTGGAATCAAGGCAAGCACACACGGAGATCAAAATTATTCTTTCCAAACATAAACCTACTTCGCACAATTATATATCATATCTAACATACTAATGCATCATGAGAGTAACAGATTAAAGAAAAAAATATCAACCACAAAAAAAAATAGGATATACGTGGTTCACCCTCTCCCTAGGGCTATGTCCACAGAACTATGATTTATAATATATTAGGTGAAATCTTACAGTTCTATATGTGCTCTTAGTTTGCAAACCTCTCTCCTTCTCTATTTTCTCTATCTCCCTTCCCTATGCACCCAACTGTAGGGTTGATCTTCGCACCAAGCTAAAGATATTACAACACAGACTTCTCTCTCCACACAATCCTTCTCTCTCAGTAATAACAACAATCACTCATCATCAAATACCCAACCCCATATTAGGTCCTCTTGACCTTTATTTATATATCACAATATCTCACCACTAGCCTTAGGTCGAAGCTTAGGTGTCAAAACCCTATATACCAAAACCCTAGGTGTCAAAAACCCTAAGTCAACTTGACCCACGTTTTCAGGGCTTTGACAGCCTGTCTTTCCTTCCTTCCCATGAGATTCTCCAAAGCATGTATCGATGGCTTTTTCATCTTGTTGATTTGTCCACAATCCATCTTCCTTGATGATCCATCTTCCTCGATATCCTCCTCCAACGGCTTGCTTTCTCAGACTTCGCTCCATCTTTTCTGCTTCTTTAACCACTTCAACCTGATCTCAGTCAACCTTCCTTTCGCACAGTTCGTGTTTCACCTTTTCTTCTGTAATATTCACTTTCTTCCATAACCAAGGGCCAACAAACCCTTCATTGCACCCTTTCATCATAATTGTAACCCTTTGTCTCCTATATATATATCAAGGAGATATAGTATTGGGATCATCTTATCTCAACTTATATTATGTTTTGAAGTGGATATATTGTAAAGGAGGGTTCCCCCTCAAAGTGGACTATAATTTCTTGATTTATTATCATTTTTAAGGCATTGGATCATAAAATTTTGTATTAGAGCTCATTTATCCTAGGGTTTTTCCTTCTCCAAGAAAGTCATCCTGGCATTTTTTATATAAAAAAAATTCTAGGATGATTCAGACTATGAAAATCGTCGCTTATTTATAGGAATTATCAAGGTATCTATGGTAAATATTTCATCTTCTAGGTCATCATAATTTCATAGATACACCCTCTGGAAGATATGGTATTTGACAAGTCCTATTAACTAGTCTCAAACAAGTGTTTCAGGTAAAATAGGAATATATTCTTCAGCAAGGATCCAAATTACATGAGACTAGTTTCATTGGAACGTGGATTGTCTTTAGTATTTCTGGTACAATCTTCAAAATCATATATCAAATATTGTGTGTGTGGCACACTATACAAGTTTGATCTCCTGGAAATTCCAAAAATAAGCAAGTTGTGGGGAAGTTACCATAAATTCCACTTGGCACGTCCAATTTTGATCAGACCTGTGGAATTAAAGAGAGGACATATCAAAGGATTACATAACAAACTTTTAGACTCATAAGAGATGAAAGTTTAGAGATACACCAGAAGGAAGGTCGGCCTAAAGGACAGACTCCAAATTAAGGGTTTGAAAGGTACGTAACTTGCAATTGGAATAACTTTTTATTGGAAGATCTATTTTTGGTGATTAAAAGTTTTTTATAAAGAGGGAAAAGAGAATTATTATTATTATTATTATTCTACATGGGTCCAAAAAATATGACAACACTAATTAAACCTCCAGAAATCTCAACCATGACTAAAGATGAAATTAGTGAGATTTATCGCCAGATTGAAATGAACATCATTGAAAATAGAGAACAAATGATGGAGGAAATATAAAACAAGATGAATGAGAATAAGAATGAGATGAAAATAATTATGGATGAAATGGAAAATAAGATGAATAGGAATATGGAGGACACGACAAGTAATATGGATGAAAATATGAAAAAATCGTTGAAGGAATTGCATAAGTCTTTGTCTTCCTTGATATGCCAAACTCTAGATGAGAGACTCACTAAAGGAGATATAAAAATGCTAGGAACCCATGAAAATAAAGGTAGTATTCATGTTGAACAACCTGCTGACAACAAGCAATTTTCAAGTGGAATTAACTCTAATAGTGGAGTTACTTATGGTGGGGGTCCTAAATTCAACTTTCCCAAAATTGAATTAAAGAAGTTTGATGGTACAAAGTTCTTTACCTGGGTGAACCAAATAGAGAAATATTTTGAACTACATAA
Source organism: Picea abies (assembly GCA_900067695.1). Classification (NCBI taxonomy): domain Eukaryota; kingdom Viridiplantae; phylum Streptophyta; class Pinopsida; order Pinales; family Pinaceae; genus Picea; species Picea abies. Next base: position 8,149 of record CBVK0102975362.1, read on the forward strand.
TATTATGGATGATAAGCAAAGGATTCACATGGAAAATTTGAACTTTGAGATAACACTGTATCAATGGTATCAATAGGTAGTTAAAAGGAAGCCCCATTATTATCACTTTACTTGGGGTTTATTTACAAGAGACTTAGAAGTACAATATGGGAAAATTTGGGAACAAGACAACTTCAGTCAATTAACAAGAATGAAACACTTGGGTGATATTGAAGATTATAATTCAAAATTTCAAGTATTGGTCACAAGGGTGGATAACATAAGTGATGAACATTCGTTGGAAGCTTACATAGGTGGATTAAAATAAGACATTAAACATGATATTTTCCTAAAGCATCCTGGAAATATCATGGAAGCTATGCAATTTGCTCATCATATTCAAGACAATAATAAGGCTACACACAAGTCTACCATTGGAGCATATGCATGAAGCATATATTGTTTTGGGGTTCATAAGACAACCTTACCTTGACCTACTCGAATATCACATAAGGAAATGGAGGAAAGAAGAGCAAAAGGACTATGCTTTGGTTGTAACAACAAATGGTCAAAAGGGCATAAATGTCAAGAAATAAAATTGTTCATCTTGGAAAACAATGATGAAGAGGAAGTGAAGTCATCTACATAAATAAATAAGAAAAAAATTGTCAAATTAAAAGAGAAAGAAACAGAGGCCGAAATTGTGCACAACATTGATTTAGACAGGGGTGGAATATCTATTTATGCATTGGCAGGGTTGTTATCACCTCAAATCCTGAAGATTTTAGGTTACATTAAGAAGACAAATGTTATAGTTCTCACTGATTCATGTAGTACCCATAACTTCCTTGATAAAATATTAGCAGAGCACCTCAATTGTTTTGTATATCTAGTAACAAATTTTCAAGTTTTGGTTGCTAATGGAGGGAGTATTGATTGTGTGGGAAAATTGAATTGGAAGGAATTTAATCTGAACTCAAAGGGTTAAACTCTAGACCTTCTCAAGTCATCAACTCTCATAGAATGGAAAATCTCCTAAAAAAGGGTAGCAAGGGAGTGGTGGTTAAAATTTATTCCGTGGAAGTTACGCGAGAAGCTGAAAATATTCCAAAGGAATTAAGGCTCACCTTAGAAAAGAAATATAGGGTCTTCCAAGAATTCCTAAAGGTATGCCTCCATATGGAGATCATGAACATCAAATCGAACTAATACCTGGAAGTACTCCTCCTAATAAAAAGCATTATAGATATCCTCATCAACAAAAAAGGGATATTGATAAAATAGTACAAGACATGGTGGATTCAAGTATTATTCAACCAAGCAAGAGCTCATTTTCATATTCAATAGTGATGATGAGAATAAAAGATAATTCTTGGAGGATGTGTACTGATTATAGAGATCTAAACAAAATCACCATAAATGATAAATTCCCTATTCCAAATATTGATGAGCTATTAGATGAGCTTCATGGAGATTAGAAACAACAGAAATGAGTGGTTAAAACCTAACTCCAACCACCATCATTGCCTCGAAGCAACCACCCAGGTTCATCCAATGGTCCTCAAGCATCAACTCAACATGATTTCTCTTCCTCAGATGGATCAATAGGGATATGAACACACCCTATAGTCACATATGAGAGAGAAAATGAGTATTGGAAAGAAAGTTCTAGAATCAAGGGGATGCTACTTAGAGGATAGGGGAGATAGGGAAGCTTGCAAATTCTTTAGCATAACTTTACACCTTGGTTTTACCTCTCATATATTCCCCCAAATGTTCCTTTATACCATCCTTAAGGGGTCAAGGTGGTTGAATTCTGTTGTGTATGGGCTCATGGGAGATTAAGAACGAGACCAACGGAAAACTCCACCTGAAAAAGTGGAATTATTTTATTTTTCACATTTTTTGAGGTCATCAATGAGTTGCAAAATAGCAAGGTGTGGACATCTACGGTTTGCAAAATGGTGACTCATGGATGGAAACAAGTGGTGTTTTTAAAGTAATTTTGATGAGGGAAGTTGGGATTCAAATTTGCAATACATAGATAAGGACTAAGCCATCTCACAAGTGAAAATTATGTGTAAAATTGTGGTATATCACTACCTCAACCTACTCAAATATCACCAAAGGAAATGAAGGAAACAAGAGAAAAAAAGACTATGCTTTGGTTGGAATAACAAATGGTCAAAAGGGCATAAATGTCAAAAAACAAAATTGTTTACCTTGGATAATAATGATGAAGAGTAAATGGAGGCATATGTACAAAGGGATGAGGAAGGACTTGTGAACTTAAAAGAGTAGGAAAAATATGTAGAAATTATGCACAACAATGACAGGGGTGAAATATCCGTTGATGCATTGGCAAGTTTTTCAGCACCTCAAACCCTTAAAATTCTAGGATACATTAAGAAG
>CBVK0102975401.1:0-12084 GCA_900067695.1 Picea abies
ATTGTGGTGTATTGATGTAATTCTTATACTATTGTTCATTTCTCATTGGATATAATTGAATGGTTTAAGTATAAGTTGAAAAAAAAAAAAAATGTACTTGATACTGATTAACCCCCCTCTCAGTATCAACACAAGCATCAACCTTTATAAAATACATTGAGGATGATTTCATTTGTGCTTTCATAGCACATCCTCATACAACCAACCATTCAAATTTTGATCATATTTTAGGGAATCATTTCCAAGAAACCTGCTCACCGACTGAATTGACACAACAAATAGATACCATGGTTCATGTAGATGTTATCTATGAAAACCAAAGCTTATATTTCAAAATATATTTGGGGAAAACTTTGAACATCAATTCTAAACTAGAGCCTTCTCATCAAAAGAAGCTTATTGAGATGCTAAAGAAACATAATCATGCATTTGCATGGGACTACACTGATATGAATGGAATCCACCCTAATTTTTGTACTCACCATATCTATATCAAGGAGGATTCCCAACCTATTAGGAAACCCTGATGAAGAATGAATCCTACTTTGAAGGACATAGTAAAAGAAGAGCTTCAAAAGCTCCTTGATGTGAATTTCATATACCCATTCTCTGACAGTAAGTGGGTTTCACCCCTAGTCATTGTGACAAAAAAGAATGGTAAATCATGTATATGTGTTGATTACATGGATTTGAATAAGGAAACCTTGAAGGATTAAGTTTCCTTTCCATTTATTGATCAAGTTTTGTATACCCTAGCATGAAAGAGGTTTTTTTGTTTTCTTGATGGATTCAACGGCTATAATAAAATATAAATTTTCCTTGAATACCAAGAAAAAACTATTGTCACTTTCCCTTAGGGGAATTATGCTTATTGAGTACTACCATTTGAGTTTTTTAATGCTCCAACTACCTTCCAAAGGGTTGTCCTTGGAATATTCTCAGACTTGACCAATGATTGTGTAAAAATATATATGGATGACTTCACTATGTATGGAGACACCTTTAAGAAAACATTAGATAATCTAGAGAAAGTTTTGATTAGATTCCAAGAGAAAAACCTCTCTCTTATCAATGAGAAGTTCCACATGCTTCGCATTGAGGGAGTTGTGCTAGGACACCACATATTGCCTACAGGAATCCAAGTGGATCCCACCAAAATAGAATTCATCCTTATGCTTCTAGTACCCACAACCCAGGAGGATATCTGCAATTTCTTAGGGTATGCAGGATACTATTGAAGGTTCATAGAGGAATTTACTAAGTATCATTACCCATATTTCAATTATTCACGAAGACTGTAGAATCCTACTAGACTGACCAATGTCAAGTCGTATTTGAAGACTTAAAGGAGAAATCTTCAATTGCACCAATCTTGCGAGGTCCAAATTGGTCCCTACCTTTTCATATACCTACAAATGCTTAGAACAAAACCATTTGGGTCGTATGGGGGAATAAATAGAAGAAAAAACCTTAGGTTATCTATTACATCATTGTTGATCATGATAGGATTAACAGTGATCATATGTTCCTAAATCTCAGGAGAGATAGCGGGGAGATTCTACAAAGAATACACACACAGAATCAGAGCATGCAATGTTAAGGTCTTTGGAAAGGATGACAAAAATATCATAAGAGAGAGCACATTGCAGAAGTGCTATCGAGATTGAAATCCCCACAGTAAAACTCCAAAAGAATCAAGGAAGAATTTTTTTCGTTGATATAGTTCTTGAGTGAAAATATTGAAACTGTCATATCACACTAAAGGAAAGAAGGTGGTCAACTCTGGCACTGACCACTCCGGCAAAAAGGAGTCTAAAACAGGTAAGTTTACCTGAAGGTCAAAGCCTCTAAGTCACGAACTCCCATCGATCATCGGATCGAAGGAAGAATAGGAAGTCCCGTCAACCATTGATCTTGAGTAAAAATATTCAAAGTGTGCTAAGGAAAAAGGTGGTTAAGTCCGGCCTTGACCTACTCTGGTGATAAACAGCTCATATAAACCAAGAACTCCCAAACCCTAGAGTTCTGGAATAAAAAAAGTCCATAGGATAAAAACAGTTGAAAATCTATGGTGGTATATCTATTCGGCACTTCTGAAATAATCGAAGGATGGTATAAAAGTATCAAAACTCTAGAAGCCACGAAGTACCTGTTATAATCATAAGAATTTTCAGATAGGATCCAAGTCTCAGAAATTTAGTGAAAATCTACATCGCTATGGAAGTATGATAGTTTGGAGGACAATGTCACATATGGCAGCATGTGGACAAATATAGCAAAGGCGCGAAAGGTAGGACTCGACAAATCGTACATTTTGAAGCGGCCCAGATCAATGGTTGAGACCCATATCAGGCAGCAAAATAGCATGAAGTTTAATTATGTGAAGGCGGGTCGGGGAAAACTATTGTGGTTTCCTTCGTGGACGTGTGGTGCCCTTAGAGGCACGTCAAGGTGAAAAGAGGTCTACCTAAAAATGTTTTCTCCAACCCCTGATATCAGAAGTTGATGGGACCCGACAGACCGTCGATCTTGAAGCATCCCAGATCAACGGCTAAGGCACATATCGGGCAATGAAGCAGCACAAAGGATAATTATTCGAAGGTGGGTTGAGGAAAACTACCATGGCTTCATTCATGGACACGTGGCATAATCAGAGGCACATCGGGGCGAAAAGCGGTCTATTCAAAACTGTTTTCCAAAATCCCTGATATCGATAGGCACGTATAAAAGGAGGGGCCCCGACATTATTTTATGATATTTTGAAGCATTCAAACGTTCAAGAATTGGCGCAAAGCATCCATTCGAAACTCAAGCTCAAAACTGAATCAGATCTTAAAACACATCATTTAATCACACTCTCTTTCATTCATGATTCAATGTTAAACCATTTCTTACAATTGGATAACTTTTCCCCTTTTGTCGTAACAACTATGTAATTTCCCCCTCTAAAATGATCATGTACTTGAAACTGACGCATATAAATGACATGTGAATTGCGCCAACATCGAAATATTTTCAATTTGTGCTTGTATGCACTAAAATTTGACATGGTTAGACTAAACACATGCATTGACGGTATGGGAGGGTTTCTGAACTCAAACATTACTTGCACATACAATTCAATAGGTCATTTGTGTCATGCTTTCCTTAAGTACATGGAACATTGTTAAGGCTACTTGGTCATGATGAGACACCTGAATTTCAATTACAAGGAGGATTAGAGGCCCAACTTCAAATATTGAGCGCAACAAGAATGATCCTTAGGGCCTAAGCCATGAATTGGGGATGAAGAACTAAGGATTTAGTCCCTAATACATTATTCATGGGGCTCAGAGGCCGTGCATGTGTCTTTGAACGATGTTACATGGTTTGCAAGTGAAATGCATGCCCTATAAGAGGATAAGAAAACAAATTTCAAGGATTATGCACAATAGAAATGGTTCTTATAGTTCAAGCCATGGTTTCATTTTGATAGTTGGATTCATTTTATATTATTTAATATGGGACGTTTTGTTCTAGTCTTCTTAGTGACGTCCCAATCTCTCATATGCATTTTTTCTTTCAATGTTGGATATTTTAGGGATTTCGCAANAGTTGGCATAAGTGATGGGTACTAAATTATCCTTGATTTTCTCCTCTACCCATTCTACTTCTTTTCACACAACCATATATATCAAGATTTCTTGTAGGTTAAAAAGATCAACATCAACTTAGAAGAGAATCCAATATCATAGTGCTCTGCTTCTAAATTGTGTGGATGAACATGGTCATATCCTAGGTGTTATCACCATAACATTTTTCAGAGAGGATTCGAGTTTCGGAAATTTAGCGAAGAGCTACATCGTTGTGGAAACATGATAGTTTAGGGGATCGAGCTACATCTGGTGACATATGGACAAATATAGCGGAGGCACGAAAGTTAGGATCCAGTGGATCGTCGATTTTGAAGTGGCCCAGATCAACGACCGAGACCCATATCGGGTGGTGAAATAGCGCGGAGGATAATTAATCGAAGTTGGGCCAGGGAAAACTATCGCGGTTTCATTCGTGGACACGTGGCACCCTCAGAGCCACATTGGGGAAAAAAGCAGTCTACCTAAAACCTATTTCTCCAACCCCCGATATCGAAAGTTGACGGGACCCGACGGGATGTCGATCTTGAAGCAGCCTGGATCAATGGCTAAGGCGTATATTGAGCAATGAAGAAACGCGAAGGATAATCATTTGAAGGCGGGCAGGGGAAAACCACCATGGTTTCATTGGTGGACACGTGGCATCATCATAAGTACATCGGGGCGAAAAGCGGTTTATTCAAAACCGTTTTCCCCAATCCCCGATATCGATAGGCACTTATAAAAGGAGGACCCCCGACATTATTTTATGATATTTTGAATCATTCAAACATTCAAAAATTGGCGCAAAGCATCCATTCGAAACTCAAGCTCAAAACTGAATCAGATTCGTGCTTTCTTCACTGCTTAACAGATCGAATTTGTTAGACAATGTTGGAAAGCGGATACCCTTCCTCGAAGCGGCTCAAGCCTCCATTACCCCATATGTCATAGAATTAGTCTTTGGCCTAAGTTTGGTGGAGTATTTGGCCATGGACTTTGAAATTTTGAATTAGTTTAAAACAATGAAAATTGGGTTGTCGACTATGTCCTACGCTACATTCATTGACCTGGAGATTTTGATAAAGGAGATGATGGATTACAAAATTCCTTCTAACTCACAGTGGAAGGAAATCGTGCGGCTGGGAAAAAAAAAATGCAATTTCCCTGAAACCAGTAAGTAACCTCTAGGTGTCACTAAACCAGCAAGTTCAACAAGAGGTCAGGGCAAGACATATGTCGCAAAGGAAGCTGAGAAGTCAGGGGAATCCACTTTTAGTTTTGAAACGTATTTTTGTTTAGTCATTGTAAATCGGTTTATATACCGAGACTGTCAGTTGAAATTATTATAATCAATTTTAGAAGTTAAAACATTTCAGTTTCAGCCACTATAATCGAATTGTATAAATACTGGGACATTTGAATGAATTAATGTTGGCAGAAGTGCAAGAGCACCCTTTTGGTTGTTTTGAATTCTATTGTAAATTTCTGAAGCTGAATTGAATATATATGCAGAAGCTTTCGAAATCTCTATGAAAAGATTCTAATGGTGGTGATATGAGTTTTGTCTTCCTTCATCGTATGTATTTCATGTGAGATTTTATTCCATTTACATTTTCGTCCGTTTAAATTGGAGAATTAAAGGCCCATAATTCGTCTTGTGGCACTCTTGACTTAAGCAATTTAAATTCTGTATGTTTCTTCTTAGCTAATTCAGAATTCATTATTGTAATTCTCTGATGCAGTTATTTGTTTGTTTTTCCTCTTACCACTCTAATTAAATTCAAGTTGTAACTCAGATTCTCTGCCTCATTTAGAATTTGTCCTCTGGAGGGTTTCATCGGTTGATCATTTTTTTCATTCAATTTAAGAATTTTGACTCCATAGCCCCGAGTGTTCCTTCCCTTCTTTGCCAACAAATTTATTAAAAAACCCTCAAACAAACCAAATCTAGCCAACGATTATCAAAGAAATACCCAGTGACATGAAAGAGCCCTCTCTGAGTTGAGAAGGCTAGTGCCCAGCTCTGAAGTTGGTTTAAATAGTTACCTCTGTCGTTTTTCTATCAGCCAGACAAAATTTACATAGTACTAACATTTTGGCGCCATTGTTAGGGACGAAATTGAAAAATCTACCCTGGGATAAACGACTTAAAGCTTAAATTTGATCCATGAGGGTGACAATGGATCAAATACCTTACTGGCTAAGATTATTTTTACGCTGGCGACTCCTTTACTCAGAGACCAATTGCACCACACCGTGTGAGACAGAAATCCTGGCTCCTAAGAAAATCCACACCATGAGCCGTCCAGATCTAGAAGCTACAATCCTTGTGTCTAACCCTGAAAGGTTTGTACGTAAAAGAAAATAAAGGCATGTAACCCCAGTGTTGCGTCCAGACGGATATCTGTCTTTTCCCAGGGACAGAGTGACTAGCCTTGAAGACCTTGAGTTTGATGTGAAATTTGAACAAGCCCTATTTAGAACTAAGTCTGAATCTTGTTTAAGTGAGACCATATTTGACAAAAAGAGATTTCAAGATTTGATTTTAGCCACGTCTACCAGGCTTGGAGCAAATCCCACCCAAAACCAGCAGCCACTCCGACCCCTCACAACAGCCATAGCAGCCAGATTTCCCCCCCTCATACTACCTACTCAACTACATGATCTACGTCATGACTACAACCTAAGGATCAAACTATATGATGTTGAAGGTAGCATATCAACTCAGAACTAAGGATCAAACTATATGATGTTGAAGGTAGCATATCAACTCAGAAGCACCTAGACTGGTTCAATGATTTCATAGATTTGGACGAGGTGGATTTTGAAGATGTGAAGATGAGGCTCTTTACACAAAGTATTGTAGGGGAAGTGAGGAAGTGGTTCTATGCTCTTCCACTAGCTAGTATAGTAGATTTCCAAGCCTTTGAAACCAGTTTCCTTGCAAAATGAAGAGACAAGAGAAATCCCCTTTAGTTGTTGACCCAGCACAACAACATGAAGAGATCACCTGATGAAATATTGTAGGAATTTTCAACCAGATTCATGAAGGTATATAATTTGATTCCCGTTGAGGTTAACCCACCCAACCCCCCCCCCCCCCCAAACATCAGAAGAAAGGTTTGAAGCAATGATGAGAAACATGGAAAGAATGATGAAAAGAATGGCTTTGGGTAACATGTCTAACCCTAGAGAGCAAGCTGATGGTCCACACAAAAATCCAAGGAGACCAACAATTCCACAGATTAGACAAAGAGAGCAAAGAAATTAGGGGAACCAAGCAAATCCAACAGATCGGGCTAATAAGGTGAATCAGGCAAATCAGGGAAATCAAGGAAATCAGGGGGAACAGCAAATCAAGCCTCCTTTCCAAAATAATTATGTGAATGAGGATTATGATGGATATTTTGAAGACAACATGAAATGAGGATTATGATGGATATTTTGAAGACAACATGAACTATTGTGATGATAAACAAACAAAAGTATTTTTGACTAAAGAAGAACATGATCAGTTCATGGATGCAAGTGAGATCTTTTTGCAAGATGAGGAAGAGAGGGTATTAGTAGAAAGGGAATATTACGAGACGGGATTGAAAAATGCCATCATGCAATTCTAAAGACAATATAACCTTTAAAATCAAAAGTTACCTCCAAATCCTCCAAAGGGAAATCCTCTAAAGGGAAATTCCAACAAAGAAGCTCAAAGTAACATACCTTCTTCAAGTCAACCCAAAAAGGACTCTATTGCAAAAGACTCTACTTCAAAGGATTCTGCTGCAAAAGGTACTGTGGAAAAACGAAAGCAGAAAGAAGAACCCAAGAAGAAAATATTGGAGGCAAGGAAAGAAACGGTCATCAAAGAGATAGAGAAGAATCCATCTTCTTTTAATTTTGAAAGTGAGATGGCTAAGAGAAATTTTTCGGTACCATTTAATGAATTGATTAGGAATAGTGAGTACAGGAATCAGATCATCAATATGCTTAAGATGGGGCAAACCTCTGATACCCTGAACATACAAGATGATCACCTAGCCATCTTATTCAGGCCAAGGGTAGAAGAAAGCAGTGAAAATGAACAAGTTCCTCCTTTTTATGTCAATTTGAATATCCATGACATGATTCTACACAATGCTATGATGGATTCTGGAGAATCTCACAACCTCATGCCCAAAGTGATCATGGACCAATTGGGCCTCGATGTCACAAGACCTTATAAAGATATGTTCTCTTTTGATTCGAGAAAAGTGAAATTCCTTGGCATGATCAAGGATCTGGTGGTGTCTTTGGCACAAATCCCAATGAATAATATGGTTATGGATGTAGTGGTCGATGATATCCCTCCAAAGTTCAGCATGTTGTTTTCCAGATCATGGACTACAAAATTGAAAGGAACTCTCCAGATGGACATGTCATATACTACTATTCCTTTCTTTGGTCAAGATAGAAGACTGTACAGAGAGGTTTTGCTTAAATATATGTTCAGCAACAAATCATAGCCTAGCAATCATCCTATCTATTCGGTGGAAAATTAGTTGGGGTCTTCCATCTTCTTTAATGACTTATGTTCCGAAGAGAAGGAAATAGAAACCAGTATGGCTGAAAAGAACAAGTCTGACGAGAAGATGGAGGAATTTTCAAGACATCAAGATGATCCAGAAGATTAGATATGGAAAATTAATTTCGACGGAGCTGCCTGTAGAGAAGGAGTTGGAGTTGGCGTATGGATCAATCACCCCAAAGGAGACTCAAAATTATGTTCCTACAAACTTGTCTTTGAATGCACTAATAACATGGCTGAATATGAAGCATTAATATTGGGGTTGAAAGTTTTAGAAGAGTTGGGTGCCAAAAGAATTATTGTGCATGGAGACTCTGAACTAATTATAAATCAAATCAAAGGCATCTACCAAGCAAAATAGCCCAGATTGAGGGCTTATAAGAATCCGGTACTAGAACTCCTTAAGAAATTTCTAGAATGTAATCTCTCAAAAATTCCAAGAGAGAAAAATCAGGTTGATGATGCCTTGGCTACTTCAACAACAGTTTTTAAAGTTCCCATTTTCCTTGAAAAAAAATACAAGTTGGAGGTAAAGTACAGTACGAAACAATATGAAGCATTGGCAAGTTTTCGAAAACGACAAACAGATAGAAATTTTCCTCAAGATGGAAAATGATTTCAAGAATTTAAACATTGATGATGAATACTGTGATGATGAGGTAGATGCAGCTGCTTTCACAAAAGAAGGATATTTTGACAATCAGATTGTTGGTAGAGATATCGTTCAGCTAAAGAGTAACATCATCCCCAAAGGTCTAGTCCCGCTGGAAAAAAAATTTAATAACAATGATGTGTAAAGAAGTACGAAGATCACAGTAAATGAAGGGGATGTGGAAGATTGCAATATTGGGACTCCATAGGATCCAAATATCGTGAAGTTGTCCAGAAAGCCAAGCCCTGAAGTCAAAGAGAGGTATGTCAAATTAATGAAATAATTCCCTGATGTTTTTTCTTGGAGCTATGACGAGCTGAAAGTTTATGATACCAGTATAATCCAACATGTTATCCCAATAAAGGAAGATCACAAACCATTCAAACAAAAATTGAGAAGGATAAATCCTTTACTGCTGCCTTTGATAGATAAAGAAGTGAAGAAACTATTTGAATCCAAAATCATAGTGTCCCTAAGGTTTTCCAAATGGGTGGCAAATATGGTTCCAGTTAGAAAAAAGAGTGGAGAAATCAGGTTGTGTGTGGATTTCAGGACCCTGAATAAGGTATCTCTTAAGGACAACTAACCATTGCCCAAAATGGATCATATTTTACAGAAGATGGTGGGCTCTCAGAAGATATCAATGTTAAATGGCTTCTCTGGATACAATCAGATTATGGTGCACCCTGACGATCAGAAGAAGACATTGTTTACCACACCATGGGGAACATTCTTGTATGCAGAAATGTTGTTTAGGCTTATCAATGCGGGGGAAATGTTTCAAAGAGCTATGGACATATATTTTGCTGATGAATAAGACAAATTCATTGTTATATAACTGGATGACATCACTTTGTATTCTACCTCATATGAGGAACACCTTAAACATCTCAAAAGGGCATTTCAAAAATGCAAAAAGTTCAGGATCTCATTAAATCCTAAGAAGTCAAATTTATCCATGGAAGAAGGAAAATTGTTGGGACACATTATTTCAAAAGAAGGGATAAAGGTATACCCCACCAGAGTTAAGGGAATCCTAAAAATTGGCATATCCAAAAGTAAAAAGGAAGTACAATATTTCCTAGGAAAAGTGAACTTTATGAGGAGATTCATCCCTAATTTGGTTGAAATCATAAAATGTATTACCAACATGCTCAAGAAGGGAAATGAAATAAAGTGGATTCCTGTGGCTAGAAAATATTTTGAAGACATCAAGGTGGCATTGACAAAGGCTCCTGTACTGGCTAGTCCCAATTCTGAGGAAGATTTCATATTATTCACTTTTGCCTCAGAACACACAATTGCAAGTGTGCTACTCCAGAAACATGACCAGAATTTTGAGAAGCCAATAGTGTATTACAACAAGACATTGAGGGATGCTCCTTTAAAATATGACATCATGGAGAAGCAATCATATGCTCTAGTAAAGGCCTTGAAATAATTCAAAGTCTACATCCTACACTCCCATACCACTGCTTATGTACCTAGTAGCTCAATAAAAGACATCTTCACTTAGCATGATCCCGAAGGAAAGAGGGGGAAATGGATTGAAGTGCTATTATAATATGATCTTGAAATAAAACCCACAAAGTTGATCAAGGGACAAGGGATGGAAAACCTGATGGCACAGATGAATTGTGAACTTTTAGGAATAAATTTCATCATAGACCTATTAGAAGTTGAAGAAGAGGAAAAGGTGACTCCACCGATATCCCAGAAATTCCTTGACTCTGCATGGTATGCGGATATCATTTTTGTGTGGAAAAATTTGCAGGCTCCTTCGGAATTCAGTAAAACAAAAGCCAGATTCTTAAAAATGAAGGAAACAAAATTTTGTATAGTGAATGAATTGTTATATTGAAAATATCCAGGAGGGGTTTTATTGAGTTGTTTGATAGAAGAAGAAGTAGAGAAAACCATTAGAGAGTTCTATAAAGGTGAGTGTGGAGGTCATCATTATTAGAAGACAGTTGTGCATAAAATTTTGAGGGATGTATTTTATTGGCCTAGCATTTTTCCTAATGTTTATAAAGAGGTTTCAAAGTGCCATGAATGTCAAATCTTCGATGGGAAAGGAAAATTGCAATCTCTTCCTTTAAAACCCATTTCAGTTGAAGCTCCTTTCAGACAATGGGGCCTTGATTTTATAGGGGAAATACATCCACAATCCTCAGCTCAACATAAATGGATCCTAAAAGAAACAGATTATTTCACTTGAGGCAGTTCCCACCAGGCATGTGACATATGATGTTATCATTCGATTCTTCGAAGACAATATTCTATCCATATTTGGATGCCCAATCAAGATCATAACCGACAATTCAACAGCTTTCAAATCCAAGAAAATAGAAAAATTCTGCAGTGATTACAATATCACCCTTGGTCATTCTACATCGTATCACCCTCAAGGGAATGGATTGGCTGAGTCTTCGAATAAAATCTTAGTCAGAATCATCAAAAAATTGTTGTAAGAGAATAGAAAGGCATGGCACAAAAATATCATCCATGCAATGTGGGCTGACAGAATATCCTCTAAGAGGTCCATAGAAACATCTCCTTTCCATATCGTTTATTGCACTGAAGCAATTTTTCCTACTACATTGGGGTTGCCATTAATGAGACTGTTGTAGGAGAAATACGCAAAGACAGATGCCACACAAAGAAGGGTGGATGAACTCATCAGTGTATAGAAGACTAGAGAAAAGGCTTTCCATAATGCCCAGCTACGCCAAGACAAGAACAAAGAGGCTTTCGATAGACATACCAAGGTGGATGAGTTCAAACTAGGATACTGGGTACTAAAATGGGATGCCAAAAACAAATATAAAGGAAAACATGGGAAATTTGATCACCTATGGTTGTGCCCGTTCAAAATTGCAGCATACTATAGGAGCAATGCCTACTTGTTACAGGAGAGTAATGGAGATATTGCTAGAGGAGGGCCTATGAATGGAAGGTTCCTCAAGAATTATATCATTTAAACATCATCACCCCTTCCATTCATTGTACATAATCATTTTGTGTTTTTCTTTTCGCATGAAGAAGTTGGAATAAAAGAAGCATAGTTGAAGCCTGAGGTGAAGGCCCTGAGCTATGCTGGGTCGATTTTGAGGTTTTGAATAAAGACCAGCAGATTTAGATTGCATGAATAAACCATAGCCAAATGGGTAGGCACTTAGTCTACAGTTATTTTCTACCTCGCAGGGAGGATAGCATCCCCAGTTGGAGCCTATGTTATCACCATAACAATTTTTAGA
>CBVK0102975445.1:0-33120 GCA_900067695.1 Picea abies
GATAATGCTTCCTGAGACTTATTCAATTTATGCAATTATTCAATTCTTGGAGTACTCTAATCCTGTAGATAATATTACTCAATGTATTCTATGAAACTCCTCCAATTTTCACTCCTTGAATCCTCCCCAAAAAGAGCTTATAGAAAGAATGGTAGACTTTATTCAATTTTGGTCTGTTCAGAAGACCCAACTTGTATAGCATGCCTCACGTGCAATATTTAACATCCAATTTTGAAACTCATACACATGAAACTACATTCTGTACTATTTCTAATGGAAGTGGTCCCACTTCATTTGGATTCTGTATGAAAATGTTATGACTATTTTACCCAGAACACTTGTTTATTGACTATCTTCAGGACTGGTCACAAACCCTATCTTCCATAGAGTGTATCTCCATAATTATAGTGAATCAAGAGCTTCAATTTTTACCAGAGGTACCTTGATATGTCTTCTCAATACCATAGCGATTTCACCATCTGAATCATTCTAGAAAAAAAATTATAGCAAAAATGGTAAGATGACCTGAAAATAACATACCTTAGAACACATCACCAAAAGACTTCATCCTCCCTTGAAATCCGGCCTTCTTATCTTCTTATTACCTCTGAAATTCAACTTGTATCAAATGAATGTATAATGATGTTTATTTATACCATTTATGTCACTTCCTTTTAACATTAGGGTTGACCTAACACTTTCTTATTTTATAATTCTTTTCTTTAATTATTTCCAGGGCCTACATGTACTTCCTTCTTCAATTCAATTTGTCATATTCAAAAATTCATTTCTCCTCAACCATGAGGATCCACATGATGTGACACATACCACCGGAAACAACATGATGTATACTATCCATTCATGGGTGTTGTATATGCATGTGCATTTTCCTTCATGTCCAAATACCTTTATCAATTTTGCGGTCCAAAACCCATGACTAGGGTTGACATCAATGAAAACAACCAATCTTCCAACACTTAAGAGGGTAAGTGAGTACTTGCAATTCCTTAGAATTTTGTTTCTGTGCTCGAAAAGAATTAAGAAAAACTTTCCAAGATCACCATACTTTTGTTGAGTTAAGAGGTTAGGAATGTTGGTAGTGTGACAAATATTTTGAAAATGATATATAATATGGGTATAGGATGGACGATCTAAGATAAAGTGTTTTTCATATTCAACACTCTTAGTGTCACAAAGGTGACACAGTCTTTCATCCCATGGATTTTTAGGAATTAACCAACTCCTGCTTTAAAAATGTATTACTACTTTAGTAATGTATTTTTATTTTTTTTTGTAAGTAAAAAAGCAGGTCCTAATATATTGATATGGAAAAGTTACAACATGACATTGAGGTGCCAGCTGTCCCACCTGTTAAGGAAACCGAGACAGCTAGCCAGTCCAAGCTAGCATGTAAACTCAAGATATTTGTCTTCCACCCTGCCCGAAGGAAACCAGGGTGCATGGCCAGTTTTATCATTAGTCTGAGCATGCCTATGCTATCACTACTATTGCTATGAGCTAGAAGAGCTACAACTCTGTTATACATAAAAAAAAGAAAGAGTTTTGAGAAGTAGTTGAACAGGAGATCCTATTAACCGGTGTCCTCATGGTCGTCCTTCTCCTTGCCGCGTCTAACTGGAATGGAGTATATGTGAGCACAGGTGGGGAATTGTCACCTTGGGGTGGCGCTGGAATGGGCGACGTACAGCATGTACAGGCATTGGTTTATGAAAATGGCTCTAATGATTTGATCATCCACCATGCTGTGGAACTCGAAAATCAGATTCAGGTGCTTCGGGTGAAGAAGTGGTGGTCGAGGTTGCGATTTTTTCTCTTCGTCCTCCTCCTGGTGTCCTTGTTGCTCGTGATGTGGCCTCAATTCATCAAGAGCCTTGCAGATGGTTTCCTCATTGCTTTCTGGTAGCTCTTCCTCTACCAGATAAGTGGTGAATTCCTCAAATGGAGTGTCGCTGGGGTCGTGTACTGCTCTTGGATTGGGAGTCACTGCGTCTGCTCCAAAACACGCAGGGGGGTTCCAGTTGTCTGGAACCGTGAAAATGAGACTTTCGAAAAGATTTTGGGGGAATTCCTCTGGAGGAATCTCCTCAACATACATTCTGGGGGGCGTTTTTGTTCCTTTGGACTCCCTGGATTTCTTTCTCTTGGATAAAACCAGAGCTTGATCAAACTTCTTATGCCTCTTCCATCGTGAGTCGGTCGCGTACCACCTTGCGCCTCTGCAAGGACTTCCCCGTGCTCATGGCATGTTTAGAACTAGAACGAGAGACTGAATTCCCCCTGCGTTGTTGTTCTCGCTCGGCTCTGTAACCTTCCAATACATCCCAAAGCCACCGAGAACGCTGATAAGGGAGAAAATGGTGGCTATAGCCATTAAGGCTATGGTCTTAATGCTTTGGCTGGCCGGTCTCCTCTCGTGAGTGAGAGGCCTCATCAAATGGTGGAGGCCGACTGAGTTGATGCCCATCATAAATAACAAGGCTATGAGGGTGGATGGCCACCATTAATGGCCCCTCCTGGTGCTGCTCCACGTACCCACCCTGCTCCACGTGGCACCCCATCCAGGGGTTGGAGATCCTTACTAGAGAGAGTTTGACACTGCTCTGATATGTCTGAAGCTTCAAAGCTGCGTGATTCCAGGTATATCTGTTCGAGTTCCCTAGAAAATCCTTCATTTGTCAGGAAGTCAGCCACTTTGTTTGCCCCTCTCTTTACATGGGAAGGGATTATGTCGAGGTTGGCCCTAAGGAGAATTTTTAAGTCTTCGAGCATCCCAGAGAGTCGCCAACTCGGAGAGATTTTCTGTGGGTTTTCCACGCGGAGGATTTTAGTGATCAGCTGGATGATGATTTGTGAGTCCCCCTCCAAGATGACCCTACGATTGTGTGGGGCTACTGTGATTCGAAGACCTTGCAGTAGGACGATTATCTCCACTGCATTATTTGTAGTCTCCCTGAGATACCCCGCTGCCAGGATTAGGATTTCCCCTTTGGAGTTCCTGATTACAGCTCCATAGTCGGCTGGTCTTGGGTTTACTTTTGAAGCTCCATCAAAGTTGATATTTATGAAACCTATTGGAGGAGGGGTCCAAGTGGTTGGACTAGTGTTTTGGCTCTTAGGAACTTTGATTACCAGTTGGTTGATCAATCTGAGTTTCCATCTTTGTAGAGTGCATTGTTCCTCCAGGCTACATTCTTTATCCTTTGGTTGCCAGTTCTTGATTCTAACTGTTTCCTTGATGAGCATGGCAATTTTTCCCCAAGTTAGTTATGGTGTGGATTCCTTGGATTTGAAGATACATTTGTTTCGCTCCTTCCAAATTTTCCAGAGAATAAACCCTAGGAGGAGTTGCCAGATGTAATTCGGTATGGGGTTGATGTAAGTGATTGAGTCCCAGTTTTCAATCGTGTCTCTGATGCTACCTCTATTTTGGTTGGATCTTCACATTATTTGAGCTCACTGGTCCCATATAGATTAGTTATAATGGCATCCGTTGAAAATATGCTCTTTGGTTTCCTCTTGGTGTTGTCATAAGATGCAAATTGAGGGTCCAATGAAGCCTCTTCACCTGAGATTATCCCAGGTTAGAATTATATTATGGACAATTAACCAAAGGAAGGTGGAAACCTTTGGCCATAGTGCCTTGTTCCATATTTTGTTCCAAATATTTTCCTTTTCCCGATTTTGGTAATTGCCTTGTAAGTAGTAGGCTTCTTTGACTGAAAAATTACCAGTTGTGGAGTGTCCCCATCCGAGGATGTCTGGGCCTTCTCTTTTGGGGATTTTCCTGTGACTTGTGTAGTGGTGCCAAGCTAACAGATTTAAGCTTTTTGGGACCCTTAATTCCTGGCTGGAAGTTTTCCATTGTCGCCACTGCTGTCTTTATTCGATGGGTTTCCATAGATATTTTACCCTGAGTGGAATATATTGATTAAGATCCTGTTGGAGGGGTCTCAACTCTGCCATATCATTTAGAGGTTTAAGTTGTTGCCAGGAGTCTTGCCAAAACATTTCACTTTCTCCATTTCGGATCTCCCAAAAGGCATGCTTCTGTATTAGGTCTCTATTTTGCTAGGCTGTATTCCAAATGTTTGAACCCTGTATTTGGACACTATGCCTGATCAGTTGGTCGACCTGCATGGAGGGAGCGTATTTGCTCTTCCAGATTTGCACCCATAGGGCATCTGGTGTTTTCATCCATCTCCACCACATCTTGGCTCCTATTATCTGGTTGAGCTTCCCTGGGTCTTGGAGTCCAAGGCCTCCCATGATTTTTGGTGCGTAGACCTTGTCCCTGCCTACCAATGCCCATTTCTTGTTGGGCTCAAGGCCTTGCCAAAGGAAGTTTATCTGGAGGTTTCTTACAACTTTGATGATTTGCTTGGGAGATGCTAGGGCGATAAAGAGATAAGTGGGTAAGGTTTGTAGGAAAGACTTAAGCAGGACCATCCTGGCTACGATATTTAGCTTTCTGAAGATCTAGTTGGCCAACCTGTTCGAGATGGAGAGGAGGAGGCTATCCCAGGATATGGATTTAGCTAGTGCTCCTGTGAGAGGAATGCGTAGGTAGTTGGATGGAAGGGAGCTCTTGGGGATTCCCAGAAGTTTGGAGATATGTAATTGAACCGCAGTTGGAGTGTTGAAAAAGAAGAGCTTAGATTTGTCTAGGTTCAGCGTCATGCCTCAGGCTTCTGTGAAGTCGGAGAGGATGGATTTGAGCTTGTTGGCTTCATGAGAATTAGGGGAGTTCATGAGAAGGGTGTCATCAACAAATTGACTATGTGAGGGAGTTGGATGGATGTTATGCAGGGATAGGCCTTTGAGAGAGCCTTCTAGAACCATTGATTTGATGTAGCGACCCAGGCCTTTCACCATGAGTACAAAAAGAAAGGGCAATAATGGGTCCCCTTTCCTGATACCTCTGGAGGGCGAGAAGGGATGGGAAGGGACTCCATTGACAAGGATAGAGAAGAAGGCTGAAGAGGTGAGGTTCAAGATCTAGTTTACCCAATTTTGATCAAAACCAAAAGAATTTAGGGTGGCTCTAAGATATTTCCAGCTGGCTTTATCAAAAGCTTTTGAGAGTTCAAGTTTGATTAGCATACCTGGAGTTTTGGTTGACTTGAGAGAGTTGATTACCTCATGTGCTAAAATGACGCTATCCATGATTTGTCTTCCTTCTACGTAGCTGGCTTGTTCCTTGGAGATGACATAGGGTAGGATTCGCTTGAGGCGATTTGCAATCACCTTTGTAATGATTTTATAAATTATGTTACATAAGGCGATGGGCCTGAACTGTTTGGGATTTGTGACCCTTTCCTCTTTTGGAATGAGAGTGAGGAAAGTTGCATTGAGAGCCTGGAGAACTTGGCCTGACATTTTTGATTCCTCTACAACCTCCCAGACTTCCTTCCTTACTATGTCCCAACAGTGATGGAAGAAGTCATTGGTGAAGCCATCTGGGCCTGGAGCCTTTCCTGGGGGTATAGATTTTGCTTCTTGGTCCACTTCTTCCTGAGTGATTTGCCTCATGAGAGCTGTGTTCTGTTCAGGGGTCACCAGTGAGGGTATGTGACAGGTGACTCGTGTGATGGCTTCGTTTCTATCCGCCTTGGTTTCCGTTAGGAGGTCCTAGTAGTACCTGTTGAGCTCTTCTTCTATTTGGGTGTGTTCTCTGATTAGGTTTCCCTGTCCATTCTCAAAATGGGTTATTCTATTGATGTGTCGTCGGTGTACCATGGTTCTGTGGAAGAATTTTGTGTTTTTTCCCCCCTCTTTGAGCCATTGTACCCTGGATTTCTTCCTCCATAATATTTCATCTTGTTTTCTTCTTTCCTCCAGCTGCACTTGCAGCTCCTCCTCCTCTTTCATGAGCTCAGCAGTTCGATTTCCTGAGATGAAAGTTCTTTGTATCTCAGCCAGCCTATTCTCTGTGTCCTGCATGCTTTGGAATATATTTCCAAAGGTATTTTTATTCCAGTTCTTTAGGAATTGCTTGAAATTTTTGAGCCTTTGTTGGAATCTGTACATATTTGTACCATGGTCTATTTCGGCTTGATCCCACCAAGTTTTTTCAAGCTGTCGGAAATCTGGGTGTGTGAGCCAAAATTTATCAAACTTGAATGGTTTGAATTTAGGTGTTGCCTCTATTGCCAGCTAGAGGGCTATTAGCCAGTGGTTAGATCCAGCTTTGGGGAGAATGAGGCTTTCCATGCAGAGGTCTCTTTCAATCAATTCCTCTGCCACAAGGAAGCGATCCAGACGACAGGCCACAGGCTGGTTTTTGGACCTGCAATTGGACCAAGTGAAAGTGCCATTGTTGTTCTCTATATCTACTAACTTTAGATGCTCAAGAAGGGTTTTGAACTTACCACTATCTTTTTCGAGTCTTTTTCTCCCTCATGTTTTCTCCTCCAGTGACAGGATCATGTTGAAGTCGCCTCCTATGATCCAGTTAGGTGTGGTTGCCAAAGATTTTATACGAGCCAGTCGTTCCATAAATTTGATTTTTTCTTGTTTCCCTTGGGGTCCATAGACGTTGGTGATGGTTCCCTCCTGATTTGAGCCTGTAACTGCAAAGTGGGTTGATAAGGTGCCTGTGGTGGAAAAGGGTCCACTAAGAGTGGTGTTGCTCAGGTTCCAAAGTATGACCAGACCCCCTGAGGCTCCTGAGGAGTCTGTTTAGATAGAGTCGTAGCCTTTTCATATGCGTTGGAAGATGGTTTCAGCCTCCATCCTCGCACATTTCATTTCTTGTAACATTAGAATATCTGGGTTTTCATCTTTGATGCAGTCCCTGAGGATCCTATGTTTGGATCTGCCATTGAGTCCTCTAATGCTCCAAGTGATGATCTTCATCATTATGAGGGTAGGTGTGGGTGGAGGTATCCCTCCGAGAGCTTATGTATCTGACCTGAGTTGATCATGAGGTTGCCTTCTTCTTTGATTAGTTGATGTACTAGTTTTCGTCCCCTTCTTTTGTTCTCACATGGTATTTTTTTTTAGCTTGAGCCTGATTCTGTGGCTATGCCTAAGCATGCCGTGGATCCTGCTGTTGAATCTAGAAAGACCTTGTGTACCTTTCGGAGTTTCTCTTCAGGGAGGGCTTGCAAATCCTTCTGATTGAGAGCTTCCTCAAGTTTTTCAAGGTCAATACCTGCTAAGTCTTAGGCGTCCATCTGCATTCAGGTGTCTCCATCTCCATCTCCTTTCTCGTCTGGGTGGATTTATTTATTTGGGCAAGAGGAGGAAGGTGTATGGTTCTGTTCTTTACCCTTTTGCAACCCTTCGTGTGGATCTTAGATTTCTGCATCTTCTGGTAGATGGCTCAGTATGTCGCAGGCATTCTTGGTCGAGATCTTGGGCTTGGGGTCAGGTATTTGCCTTCTAGGAGGATTTTTCTTCCTAGTCTGGACCGTGGTGAAACCATCTTTTTGCAGGTTGTCACTAGCTTTGGAAGCTTTCTTATTTAGTGGGCAGTCCCTGAACAGGTGGCCATGTTCATGGCATTTTCTTCACTGGAAAGGGATGTGTTCGTAGTCAAGGGTTTGTATCCAGTCTTCATCCTGATACTCTAGCATTACTTCCCTTGGTAAAGTCTTAGATATGTTCATATAAACACATATTCGAGCGTATGAGGTGTATTTCCTTTGCTTTGTGGCTTCTGAAGATTTGACATATTGACCGATTGTATTACCTATTCCCATGAGAATCTCCTCCAGCCAGAACTCTTGCGGAAGGGAATAGAGACGGATCCAGACAGGTGCCATTGTGAAGTCCTCCTTGTCCGAGCTAAAGCGCTCTGTCCAGAATCTTAGGAATAGCCCTGCCAAGTTGTAGAAATATGGGCCGTTCTCAAAGATTCGATCTCTGTCTTCTGGGTTATATAATATGATTCTGAAGAAGCCTTTGGAGCTGAGATGAACTTCATAGTCACTCTTAGGGTTCCACTAGTGTTTGGTCCATTTGTTCAGGTCCCTTTTGGATGGCCAAAGTCCCAGAAATTTGCCAATGAGGGCATATTCTTGCATAAACTGGGTATGTTCTCCCACTCTTGTTCAGCTTATAATGTATCTTGGGGGTTTTTCCATTTGCAGGATGCATTTGTTGGGCTCCCATCCATGAGTTGCTTTTGGATGGGACGTGCTGGCCTTCGTCTCCATTTCCTTACTGAATCCCTGTTCCCTGGCGAGGAGTTGTTCGCGTATCTGTTGTGGTGGCTCAAACGACGAACATTTTTGCCTTGTTCCTGATCTATCATTGGTCGTGATGTTGTTGTATGAGAGGGGTTTCCCCCCCTCTTCGGCGTTCATACTGACGGGTCAGAGCTGGTATCTAACTGTACTGGATCTTTGCTGGTGTTTTGCTGCGGCGGATCCTGGTTCAGTCATGCAGTGGCTCGCATAGGCATAGAGCTAATGTTTTCAGTCCTTAGGGTTTAGTAATGTATTTATTAGAAATGTATTAATTAATTAATTAATTAATTAAATTAATACATTACAATATACATCAATATCATTCATAGTCATAACCATAAGAAACTGTGATGATGGTCCACCATAATCAACCACAATCATTTTCAATAAATGTGTTAATGTATTAATACTTTAATAATTTTTTTATTAATGTTCTATTACATTAATAATGTGTTATGAAGATATTAATTTATTATTGTATTAATATTTTAACAATGTATTAGATAAAAATATATTAATTAATTCATACATTAGATTATTAATGTATTAGTATTTAATATGTTACATTATGCATAATGCATTAATACTTTAATTTATATATTACAACAATGTAATAATGTATTCTTAATGTATTAATAGTTTATCATGTTACATTGTGCATTAATGTAATAAAGTATTATTTTATTAGTGTATTAATACTTGGCTTATGTATTACTACTTGACTAATATATTAATACTTAATAAAGTATTACTTTATTAGTATATTAATACTTGGCTAATGTATTAATACTTTAGTAATCATTTTTTATTATATTTAATGTATTTGTTGATATATTTAATATATTAATTTATTAGTATATTATTACCTTATCAATGTATTAATTAATTAATCAATGCATTACATTATTAATCTATTAATCATTTAATATGTTACATTAGACACTAATGTAAATTAATACTTTAATACATTACATTAATACTTTAATACATTACATTATTACTAAATACATTAATACATTACATTATCAATATATCAATCAATTAATATGTTACATTTATACATTAATACTCCAATACATTTGTCAATCAATTAATACTTTAATTTATACATTTATATTACATATTAAATTATTACATTAATTAAATGTATTAATATATTAATGGTGGTTCCGAAGGCATGTTGGTCGTCAACTAACAACAACTAATTTATAAAACTGGTTGATATAAGTTGATGGGCATCATTTTCCACCTTTCCAAATTAATGACTTTTATAAAGTGGTTATTGCTAGTTATTTTGAAATCACTGCAATAATATTGACATAAAATTATTTCATTAGAATTTCCGCAAACAATTATCCCGCGCTGAAATTCATGGCTCACTGTTCAAGAATAAAAAAAAAAAATATCATTTAAATTTTATTTTATATGAATGCCATTTCGTTGGTCAGATCCTCTCAACACCAATTTTTTTTCAAAACTACACTACTCTTTCAACTTTTTTCATTTTATTTATAACATTATCCTCTTAGCGTTATTAATGTTAATATGTTTAGCTTAATATATTTAAATAAAATAAATATTATTATACCTTCCCCGCAAATATATAGTGATCGTTCGGTCCTTGGAACATTTATTAGTCGAGCATTTACCAAAAAATGGTGAAGTTTTTATAAAGTATTACATTATAAATGGATTTTACATATATATTTTTTAAATATTTAAAAATATTTATCTAAAATTTCATTCTCTAGTGAATTCAATCTCTTATTGCAGGGCCCACAAATGTCTCGAAATATACATAATTTTAATGTTTTTAGGCGTTTTGGTAGCATTGAACTTCAATATTAGGTAGTATTAGGATTAGGTGGCACATAGATATTTAAGCATTATGGATATTAAATATGAACAACATGCGTTAATAAGTTCTTTCCATAGAATGCATGGGAGAGCGTTGAAGGTTTGAAATTTGAAATGGGCGGGATATCGAGGATGGGGAAGCTCCATCAATGGTGGAACCTGCTAATGTTTGGGGTAGGAACGAATTTGGAGGAACTTTAAGTGGTTAGTTATATGTCCAGAGTTCAGATCATTTACCTTTTGTTTAGTCAGTTATTTAGTCGGGTTACCTGTTGAGCCTAGTAGCAGTTTTGAGCTCTTCTATCAAATTAATGGAGCTATCTTGTCCATACACAAACCAAAGCTTTGTTAATAGTGTCTATTAATTATGGTGTCTATTATAAATTCTTAGTGTTTGTGTGAGTTTCCTGATTCAGGACGTCTCCCCTTGAGTCTATTGGGAAGGGCCATGCCCTTTAACCTTCTAGGAGACTGAACCTCTCTACTCAAGGTTAAGTGATCCTATAGTGGAGGCCACATGGCTCTACCAGCTTTCGACGACATAGAAAAACACATCTCAGAGTTAATGAACATTGAGGACAAGGAAGGGTGGCAGCATGAGGGACTATTCACAAAAGTTAATGCTCTCGGTGGGGGTAAGAACCACCTGTTACATTTAACAACTGATTTGACGACAAAGCCAAGATTTACATCCTCATCTATGACATCCTATCCAAGTATGTCAAGCTCCTAGAAACCTGTTTCTAACTCTCACTCAATAGGCAACCCTGTGATTCGAAGCCTAGCATAGCCAAAGGATCTCAGAACAAAATCACCGGTGTTTCACTTGAGTATAAAGGGTATTAAATAGTCAGAGAGGTTTAGAAGCTCCTATTTAGAATCGGCTTCGACAGGTAATAGGAGGAAAGCGTGGAAGACTAACAGAAAGGCCAGAAAAATTGTTTTAGGTGTGGATGTGGGATTGGAAGAAGCATGTAGGATGGCACTCTATGGAGTAGTGGACAAACTGGCTTACTCGTACTTGAGTGATGGAAATTTTATAGTGTGGCTGGAGAAACAGTGGAATTCCTACCTGGGATATACCCCGGAAATCCTCTACCTTACAAAAGGGTGGATGGGGTTTCTCTATAAGTCGCCCAAGGATGTGTCCTATTTATTGAATTGGACTTGGGTGAATGGGGGATGTAGTTTAATGTTAAAATGTTGGAGGGTGGCGTTTGACCAAGTGACGAAGCATTTTCAGCTTCATCACCTATGGGTTCTCCTGCCTAGTCTCCCGATTCATATGTGGAATGAAGGGGCCTTACGTGAGATAGGAAACTCGCTGGAGAGGTTCATTTCTGTTGATTCCGCTGCTTTGGAGAACTCTTCAAGGAAAATGGCACAGTCCTCGTAGAAAAGGAGATACATGGAGGACTCCCAGAGGTTCTAGATATTAAGTGGCGTGAGCGACATTACAGGAACAAATTAGATTTTCTTGGAATCCCATTCCATTGCAACAGTTGCCGGTGTATTGGTCACCTCCACCGGGAATGTTCAGGTAATTTAATGGAAGAGGAGTCGAAGGACTCTCAGTTACAAAGAGAGCCTCTAAAATATGTCACTAAGGTGGATTCACTTGGAGGAAGATCTTTACACTATGATTTTGGCACAGATTCGCAGGAGGAAAGTCCAACGCCACTAATGGGCAAGTAAAAACACTTTTTTCCTAATTTATTCTCCTCGCTTACTATGTGGGAAATGGATGTTATAGCTAAATCTCAGTGGATCCTTACATCAACTGCTAGGAATCTGAATATAAGTGAAGATACGATTTCGAATAAATCTCTGGTGAAGGTCTTGGAGTTCCCACAAAGATCCCTAAATGTGTCTGACTTGGAATCTGATGTTTTACCTACCTACCCTCCTTGATGATCCCATTGTTCCTCTTATTATGACTAATGTTTCACTGTCCTCTCCTCACCTTATCCCTCGATAGACTCATTTTGACCCGATGCCTTCACCTATGGAGGAAATGGATATAGAGGTGAGTTTGGGTTACAAAGAAACTGAGGAGGATGAACCCACCCTCAGTGCAGTCCTCAACTCACTCATCGCTTTCATTAAGGATAAAAAAACTTCTACAAAATTCCATGTTTACAAAGGAAAGGAAAGCATGGATATTGCGACAAGATCAGAAGAAAACCCTTCCCGGACTCACCCTAGGGGGAGCGGGAAAGAATTTTCTTGGTCAAGGGGAATCAGGAGTGAACTGCCACCAATAAAAACCCATAGTTCTAAAAGAAACTGGTTGTCGTAATGCCCAACAATATTGAAAATACTCCCTCCTCCATGGATAGTGGGTTGTCATAATGCCCAACAATATTGAAAATACTCCCTCCTCCATGGATAGTGGGCCTCTTAGAGCAGTGAAATCCCTCACGTGGGAAAATTAATGTTATTTATCTCATTGAACATTAGAGGGATTGGAGGCACCCTCAAATTGGCTCAGTTAGGAGATTCTTGGATCAGTCCAAAATTTTTCAAGGATCTATTGAGTGTTAGTAAGTTGATTGATATCAAACCGAACAAACTTGTATCACGTGGCGCAATGGTCATGAGGGAAGTCAAGCGGTGTCGAGAAGACTGGACCGGTGTCTAGTATCCTAAGAATTATTATTATATGTTGGAATCTTTAGATCATGGGTAGAGTTTCCCTTCATTTCATATCATGCGCCTATTTTCCTATAGTTGGGAATTCTACCATTATACAAGGCATTTCCCTTCAAATTAAATTTGAACTGATTGAATGAACAAGATTATATCAATTTAGTTCATGATATATGGAATGATCCTGTGTTCCTTTATGAACGAGGAATTCATAAGAGACTTGTATGGAAATTAAAGGTTCTAAAGAAACACACAAAACAATTGTTTAAAGAAAAGTTGGGTAAAAGCAATGAAAAACTGAAGGAACTTGAAATGGGTATTAAGGTATCGATCCTACATTTGATGGAGGATTCATACAACATTGAGGAAGGAAAGCTCCTTCGACAGAGGGAACTTGAAATAAATTGTACTCTTAGAGGTACCAAAGAAATATGGAAACTTAGCAGCAGAGCTATTTGGCTGTCAAGTGGGGACAATAATACAATTTTCATTCATAATTATGCTAGATTCAACAAGGCTATGAAACACATATGGGAAATCAATGACGGTAATGGAAACATTGTTACTGAGCAAGGAGCTATTAAGGAGGCAACGATCAATCACGTCAAGGATTTTTCAAAAATCGGGATTCTGGGAACATCGCAGATCAAGTCAAAATTGTTAGTTATTATCCATGGATGATAAAGGATGATGAACCAAGTACTTGAGTACCTTATATCAGCCAATAACTATGGAAGAATTAAAAAAAATCCTCTTTAATTTCAAAAAAGAAAAGAGCCTAGGGTCGGATGGATTGACCTCTGAGTTTTTCACTTTCTTTTTTAATATAGTTGGGGAAGATTTTCTTGAAATGGTGGAAGAAATGAGAAGGTTGGGCTCCATTGTTGGTATCCTTAACTTGACCTTTCTGACATTAATTATGAAGGCTAAAAAACCAATAACCTTCGATGATTACCATCCGATATCTTTGTGCAATCTGTGCTATAAAGTGATCTCAAAGATCATTGTGAATTAGATCAAATCGATTCTATCAATTGCCCTTTCAGCTGAGTAGTTGGGTTTCCTACAAGGAAGGAGGATACAAGACGCCATTGGTATTGCCCACGAAAGCTTACACAGTATTAAAAAGAAAATTTTAAAAGATTTGGTATTAATACTGGAGCTAAGGAAAGCTTATGATTGTATCGATTGGAATCTCATAATAATTATCCTTCTAACAATGGGATTCAAGATCTAGATGACCAATTGGATCATGGCATGTGTGACTTCATCATCCTTTGTTGTATTGATAAATGGAGAAGCCACTAATTTTTTTAAAAGTGGTAGGGGACTGCGCCAAGGGTGCCCACTTTCGCATTTTCTATTCATCTTGGTCATGGAAGGCCTCAACCTACTCTTGAAAAATGCCACAGGTGAAGGTAAACTATCAGGTATTAAAGTTTCTAGAATGTACAAGATTTTTCATTTACTATTTTTTGATGATGTGCTTATTATGACGAAGGAGAATCTAAAATAATGGTGGGAAATTGACTAGTTTATTTGCTTATTTTGTAAAGCTTTGGGGCTAATAGTTAATCTTTCAAAAACTACATTCCATTATGCAGGCATTACTGATAGTGAGATTGATCCATTCAAGTGATTTCTTCCATATAATTTTATAGACCTCTCAACAAGCTTCAAATAATTGGGATACTATCTGAAGACATGCGCGTATCATGCGGGAGACTGGGACTGGTTAATAATTAAAGTTTCTAAAAGGATAGGTTTATGGTGCAACCGGTGGCTCACCTTGGGTGGTAGATAAAACTTGGTAAAAACTGTGCTGGAAGGCCATCCAGTTTATTGGATGTTGATGTAATCAAAACTTCGATTGGTATTGAGCAAGATAAGGAAATTGATGTACCATTTTCTCTGGAATGGGCACAAAGATACTAGTCATCTCCACCTATGAAGATGGGACCTACTCTCCGGACCAAAGAAAAATGGCAGATGAGGCTTTATAAACCTCCTACTTTTCAACAAGGCTTTAAATGTGAATACTCTCTGGAGGGTTCTCTCTCAGCAGGGAATCTAACACTTGGTATTAAGGGACAAATATTTGAAAATTTCTACGGTAATCAACTGGTACAGGGTGGAAAATCATAAATTTAGAGTTGCATCAAGGATGTGGACTAGCCTTGTTCAATCTGTTCATATTATTTTACATTGGCTTAGTTGGTATTAAGGATCGAGACACTATATAAATATAGGTAGAGATCAAATTATGGGATTAGGTTCCAAGTCTTACCTATCAGAAGAGTTGTTGGTGTAATTAACTCTCAAAAGAGTCACAGTATTGGCTCAAGTCTCTATGGCACATGATCCAGTAACTTCATCGGAGACTTGGATAAGAAGCACAAAGTTGTGGATTTCAGGCAGTTTAGCCTCTGAATGGGAGGTATATTCCAATAATATAAATCAAGCGGGTGTCTCACTCACGGTGGGAGTTGATTCTCTACTCTGGGTGGGAGGGGGGGATTCCTTAGGTAAACTAACTGTTAAAAATTTATACTCAGCTCTTATTTCCATTCAAGATCTACCTATTTGGAGTGGTTGGAAACGTAAACTATGGAAATGGAACATCCAATTGAAGTTAAAACTCTTTGTATGGTTAGCAACTGAAAACGATATTTTAACTTGGGAGGTTTAAAATAAAAAAGGATGGCAGGGTTCCGGCATGTGCCTACTGTGTAAAAATGATGATGAATACATAGACCATCTTTTTGTGCACTTTCCATTCACACAGGTGGTGTGGGATAGATTATCATTTGTGCGCAAGAAAAATTATAGATGGATAGGTACTTCCCTTAATGACTGTTTTGACTCCTAGGAAAAATATAGAACTGTCCCAAATATGTTGGTTGTTCATATATGTTGGTATATCTAGCTTGAAAGGAATCTAGTTGTTTTTGAGAAAAAATCGCCATCAGTGTGGGTAGTAATATGTAAAACTATAAGAGTGCACTCTTCTTTCTCCTCCTCACAAAAATCATATACTTTTAGAAGAAACCCGACTTCCTTTTTTCTAGACTATGCTACGAATTTTTTTTATGGGGCTTCCATTCGGTATGGATCGATATGTGGAGTCGGGGCAGTTATCAAAACCCCAAACAAGCAGGTTTATAGATTTTATATTAATGGAGGGAGCAGGAAAAACTCTAAATCAGAGTTGATGGGGGCATGGGTTACTTTTACTCTTGAAAAACTATGGAAATTATCAAAGATACAGGTCTTGGGGGATTCAAAGGTGATCATAGAGTGGCTGCAAAAAAACGACAATTTAAATGCTATCGACATCGAAGGCTTGAAGCACAGAGTCAGGGATTTATCGATAGACTTCCAAGAAATCAGCTATCATCATATATACAGGGAGTATAATAGAGAAGTGGATCACCTTTCCAAGAAAGCTTTTCTAGGTCCACCTAGCAGATTAACTTTCAATCAATGGGAAAATGGAAACGCTGGCCTACCTGCTCATAAAAAAATATTCTAATTGGAAGAGATTGTCAGTTTACATTCTGGTTGTTTTGGGATAGTATTTATGATTTTCTGTGTCAAATATTATTTTTTCACAGGGGAGATTATGTATTTTGTTGATGGTCATTTCAGTAATAGATTTCTGATGCACTCTATTGATAGTAATTCTATGTATGGAGGGAGAAGTTAGTGGTATTATAGGTTATTTTGGCGATAGTACAATAGTGTTACTACTATTTGAAATACTCCTTTTTTAATGGTACTTGTTGATGTAAATGAGATTATAATATTAATATAATTTTTAGCAAATTATCTATTGGAAAATTTTTTTTTTCCATAGGATGGATGTGGCCAAAGAAAAGATCAGGACCAGTTAATATAGTATAATATAATAGAAATTGAATATTGGACTTCCATTTCATTCTCAAGGTTTCTCATTCTAAACTATATAAGTGAAGGTACTATCCCTAGGGCAAGGAAAATCAAACCCATAGCTATAATTTGAATCGGTTGTAATAAGAAGGAAAAATTGGACCAACAAAATGAGAAGCATGAGTAGAAACAAAAAAGGGAATTGAGTAGGATGGAAACTCCTTCATAACTATGGTAAAGAAAAGAAACATATTTCAAAGGTCATAGGAATTAAGTCCTTCTCAATTTTTCATTGGGGTAGGTATATGCTACTTGTAGCCTTGTCATAACTTGTTTATTCTTTTGTTTTCTCATGGGTTATTTCTATAGGAACACCTTTGGATTTATAGTCTATATCTTAGATGTGAGGGTTGTTTATGAGAATGAATGGGGTGTTACATTTATGTCTAATTGTCTATAGAGTTAACAATTTTATCACATCGACGTTGACACATGTCCCAGAACTAAGGTTATGAACTTTACCAGGTGTATCGGAGACCACATTGTGAATTTCACATGGTCTACCAAAGACCATATTGTGAACATCTATAGGTGTCGCAAAACTAATATTTTATTTTCCTCTATGTTTGATGGGTTAGTGGGAATCTCTCCCATTTCAATAATGCAATTAGTGGGAAGATCTCCAAATTCAATGTGTCTTTGTAGTTGGTCTTAAGTTCTCTAGAGATCATGTTCCTTAGTTTGACTTGGGATTGAATTCTTTGTATTTTTTTTAAACGGGCTCATGTGTATTTAAAACTAACAATGTGGAGGTGGGGTATGGTCCATGGGCCCTCCCCTTCACACATAACTTGTTTTCCTTGTCAAAATCCCTCTTAACATATGGTTTAAAACATTCCTTATGATATCCTTTGACATTCATTAAAAAATCCTTTTAATTATTGTTTCCAACATTTTTTTAATTATTGTTTTTTTGTTAGTTAAATATCCTTGACTTGTGGGATTGTCTTGTAGCTAATATTCCACTACGTAGGGGCATAGAAGAACTTAAAATCACCTGGGGATTGCACCCATCCTGGGTTGTACCAACCCTTAACATGGTTGGATTTTAGATGTCCCCATAGGTTTCGAACCAATGACTTCATTTAGATAGTGCCTTAACAACGCACTCCCTCATCGATTGTTATACACCATGGGGACTTAAAATTTGAAGGACATGGGGATGATATTTGATCCACGTATGTGTTCAAAGGTCATGCTACCATTTAATATAGTATCTATGGGTGCAACCACATGTTTGACCACTACCTCAAGGTGCCCCCATGGATCCAGGTAAAGCCCTCACATGAATTGAACCTTTCCCAGCGGTGAAACACTCATCGGATTCCACCATTGGATCCAACCCCTTTGGGCTTAATTATTTCTTTTTGGTTGAATAGAATTTTAAATTTAAATAACTCAAATCTAGATTAAATAAAAATTGATTTTATTTAAAAATATAATTTGCATAACACAAACATTTCAATCAAAGAAGTTTTGTGTGGAGGCATAAATTGAAAAATGAAAAATTACGCTAACATCATTGGAGGGGATTTCAAAGGATCAATACTTGCTGATATAGCGTATTATTGGGGTACCATTTTTTGTGACCCGAAGAGCATGGGGAGATGCTTCTAGTGAGATTGATTACCATGCTATTCGAATATTCTATTAGTATCATGATTGATGAGGTTGGTTTGGGTGAAAAATACTTGGTGATTGTTTTCACACTTCCGAGCCTCATATTTTGATTCCAAGAGTTGTGTTGGAGGTGCAATTGTATCAATCATACATTTGGCTTGTTTCATAGATGAAAACTACATTTTGACGAACACTGAGAAATTGTGTTGAAAGACATTTTTTAAAGAAAGTTTGGGTCTCGTTCTTGTTGATTC
This sequence comes from Picea abies, assembly GCA_900067695.1. Taxonomy (NCBI): domain Eukaryota; kingdom Viridiplantae; phylum Streptophyta; class Pinopsida; order Pinales; family Pinaceae; genus Picea; species Picea abies. The sequence continues at coordinate 18,542 of CBVK0102975445.1, forward strand.
TTTTCCATAATTGATTTCTCTGTTCTTGTATCATATGTGTTGTATATGATCTTAATTTATCCATTGGTGATGAGGTAATGTGTTAGAAACACAAAAATATAAATCCGCAAAAAACAACCAATTCACATTTGGAGCACTTTACACCGTTTAGGAGTTAGGAGGACTAATTTTCTTATAAGTTGAAATTCATATCCAATGCAAGTCTTATATATGCTACAGTTAACCCACTTGATGATAGATGACACTTTCATAATCACGGTTGTTCATAGAATCAAGAAGGACAAAGTAAACAAGATCATATGGTATGCACAATGAAAGTTGTTGGCGACACAATCATACTTAATTATGACTGAAACATGAAGTAGATAAGGTAAGGTATAAAATTATTCATCGATTATCCAATCATGAATGAAATTATTGATTATAATAAACAATGGAAACATGATTGGTGGGCATAGTGAGAATAACCTAAGTTAGAGGAGAATATGAGAGGTCTCAATATGAAGGCATGGAGAAAGTTAGTATCAGTGAAGTTAGTATTAACTTCACCGATAACGAGGAGGCAGTACCATGGAGATGTCAGCAATACCATTGGGATGTGAATAATGGTATCTAAAAAGTTTGCAAGAAGTGTGTCGGTATGTGGAGGATGGTATCAGAAAATTTGTTTTAAAATTTTGTGATATGGAAGGAGGGAACCGACAGAGTTGGTGGTAACTTTTCCAATAAGAGGAAAGAGTATCAAATAAGTTCTTATGAACTTCAATGATACAAGAGGAGGGTATCGACAAATTTCGTCGGAAAAAATTCAGTGGAAAAGTTCTATGTGTCGGTGAAGTTCGTGTGAACCTCACTGATGTATCGACAAGTTTAGATGGAAGGGGACCGATTTATTGGAAAAGTTTATTGAAAATTCGTCAGTACACTGAATTTTGACCTCATAAAACATTAAGTGTTGTGGCCTTTCCAATTTTGGCGATTTTGTCCTGAACTTGCTAGTATTTCATGTATCGATGAGTTCATTACAAATTCACCAGTATTATCATAATCAAATAAAATGAAAGTAAATAAATTTTTTGAGTGAAGGATTGAAAGGTTTTAGTGAATACCAAGAAGGTGATTTTATTTATTTACAAGTGGAGTGAGAGATTATTAGAGGCTTTCCAATAGAAAGGCTTAGTAGGGGGTCCCAATTTCTTATTCTGGAGAAAGGTAAGAGAATAAATTAGGGAGGTTTTTGTGCATGCACAATAGACCCTAATGGATATAAAACCTTAATTTCATGTGGAATTGAATTTAATTGTACAAACAATAATGTTTAATATGAAGCTCTTATACAAGTATTGATAAAAGCAGTAGACTTGAAAGCAAGGAAAATAAAGATATTTGGTGACTCTAAAATTGTAACAAGACAAGTAATAAACACCATAAATTTCCTTTCAATTCACCTCAAACACTACTGGAAATAGGTATGGGAATTGATCAAACACTTTCATGCATTTAATATCAATCTTGTTCCTCTCTCTTTAAACTATGATGTTGATTTATTAGCTAATGTTGCATCTAAGTTAATTCCATTAGAAGGAATAATGTCTAATACGTTTTCTATGGAATTTTTGTACAATATTTCAATCCTTGACAACATTACCAACTAGAGAGTCTTTGCTGATGACCAATAGATCATAAATTTTCTACATCTTGAAAAATTTTACAAAGATTCAATCATAGATAAAGGCCAACATGACAAAGACATGAATTATGATTGTCTCGATTCAAAAAGTCAAACCGTTGGTGTTAAAACCACTCCAATAAATAATATCCCCAAAAATGTGATAAGGATAAAAAATATTTATGATCTTCAAGAAAATTTGAAGAAAGTAACAAACCGAAAAACTATTAGTTCAACTATGCATTTTGAAGTAGCAAATCTAGGAACAAGAAACAGACCTCAGAGTATCAACCTTGGGAAGAACCATTCACCAACTGAAAATAAAGCCTTAATCAAGTTGTTTAAAGAATACAAAGACATCTTTTCCTAGACATATGATTACCTCAAAACATATGATACAAATATCATCCAACATATCATCCCCATGAAGCCTCAAACAAAACCTTTTCAACAGAAATTGAGGAAGATGCATCCAAGCCTAGAACCTTAGGAAAAGGATGAACTAAATATGTTATTGCCCGCAAGAATAATATTCCCAATTAGACACATCCAATGCATTTATAATCATGTTCCTGTAAGAAAAAAGAATGGGCACATAAGACTGTGTGTTTATTTCTAAAACTTGAAAAAGGATTCAGAAAAAGATAATTACCTTGTACCACCCATGTAAACAATTCTACAATATGTATTTGGTTATGAGATTCTCTCATTACTAGATGGATTTTTTGGTTACAATCAATTTTTAGTTTCTCATTATGACCATTTGAAAACTGCGTTATGAACCAAATGGGGAATCTATGCCTATAATAAAATGCCATTTTGACTAATAAATGTCAGGGAAACCTTTCAAAAGGCAATGAACATTACATTCATAGGACTAATATATGACTTTGTGGTAGTATATATTGATGATATCACTATATTATCTAAACAAAAAAGGAACATAACACATTTGAGAAAGATATTTAATAGATGCAGAAGGTATGACATTTCACTCGATCCAAAGAATTATGTTTTGGTAGCCAATGAAGGAAAATTATTGGGATTTATTGTATATAAAGATGGTATGATGATAGAACCTAAAAGAACTGAAGCCACCTCAAATATTTCTTTTCTCGATAGAAAAAAATCCATGCAATCATTTCTTGGGAAAATAAATTTTGTAAGTTGTTTTGTCCCAAGTTTTGTTGAAACTGTCAAACCTATTCAGGGTATGATATAGAAGAATTCATATTATAGGGGACCCAAGGAAAAATAATCATTCCTAAAAATCAAGGAAGATATAGCTCAGGACCCTTCTTTAATGAGTCCTTATTTTAGAAAATATTTCATACTTTATACCTTTGCTTCTTATATTGCATATGCAATAGTCCTTGCCTAGAAAAATAACAATGCAAATGATTTCCAAATTTCCTTTATGAGCTCAGGGTTGCAAGGAGAAGAGCTAGAATACCCAAAAATAGATAAACAATCTTATGCTATCTTTAAAGTTGTCAAACATATAAGAACATACCTACTCAAATCCAATACTAAAGTGATATTACCTTATCTTGATGTTAGAAATATTTTGGTACAAAAGGATTTAAGAGATATAAGAGCTAACTGGATGAAAAATTTACAACAGTATGATCTAGAAATAAATCCTTAAAATATTGTAAAAGGAAAAAGACTCTGCAATATGGAAGTTGAATTAGCATAATATAGAAGAGTTGAACATGAAATCTATGAAGATCAAAGTCTATTGGAGAAATAATTTTTCTACATCTCTGCCAACACTGATCCATGGTATTATGAAATAAAGTATTATTTGACTCATGGTTCAACTCCACAGTACATGGAACCAAAGAAGAAGAGAGATATTATTCTTAAATCAAATCAATACCACCTTTCTAAAGGAATATTGTTCATAAATAATTATGATGGTGTTTTCCTAAAATGTTTGGAAAAGGATGATGCCCAAAAGGTACTATATGAACTACATGATGGTATAGCTAGAGGACACTTTGGGGGAGACACCACAACACATAAGATCCTCAAAGCAAGTTATTATTGTCCTACTTCATTCATATATTCATGTGCCTATGAAAGAAGATTTCAAGAATGCCAAAAGTCAACTGGAAGAGAAAACAATCTTTCTTTTCCCCAGCAACCAGTTACAATTGAACACCCATTTCAGCAATAGGGTTTGGATATGATAGGGAAAATCAACCCCAACTCTTCTCAGCTACAAAAATACATGCTCACTGCAAGAAACTATTTCACTAGATGGACTAAAGCAATTCCTCTGAAGGTTGTGAATAAAAATAAGGTGATATATTTCCCTAATTCGTCCATTACAACTAGATTTCGTTTCCCATAATACTTAGTATTTCACAATGCCATGTTAGAAAAAACAGGATCGTAGATAAACAAAATAAAAACATATGTGGAAATAAAATATAGAAGATACACATATATGCCTGGTTCACCCAGTGTGAGCTACATCCACCAGAGAAATTTCTAGGTCCTTCCATTATTATTATCCAACAAATGAAGGGATACAACCTACAACACTCCTATTGTAACTTCCTATTATTTGTCAAACAATATCCTCTCTCATAATACAATATTCACTCACATACACAACCACAATACAGATCCCATGGACCCCCTTGGCGAGAGATGTGGTGGGGAAATCCCCCCCACACCCCCATCAAGAAAGGGTATCCAAACACAAATGAAACAAGACTTATGAATCAAGAAGATAATAAGGGTCCATAACCAACAATATCCCACTTGGAGACTAATCACATCAACTCTGCTATTATTGTACCTGCTAGACTATGATATGACTTGGACCTGGAAAATTTATCATCTTCAGCTTCATGCTTGAAGACCAACTGAAACTAAGGAGGAACTCAATTTATCCTTGGTTACTACCTTTGTTAACATGTCTGCAGGATTCTGTCTAGTATTTATCTTTTCCAACTTCAATTCTCCATCTTCCAAGACATATTGTATGAAATGGTACCTAAGTTGTATATGTTTAGTCTTAGAATGGACGGTTGAGTTATTTGCAACATGAATGGAACTCTGGTTGCTAGAATACAACCTACTATTCTCCTACTTTTTTCCCAATTCCTCCATAAAAATATGTAGCCAAATCATCTCTTTACTATACTTTCTAGCAACAACACACTATGCTTCCATTGTTGAAAGTGAAACAACCCTTTTATGTTTTGAAGTCCAACTTATTGCTTTTCCACCTACAGTAAAAACATACCCTGTGGTATTCCTCCTACTATCTTTATCACCTACCATATCTGAATCAATATATCCTTGAAGAACAATGTTTAAACATCTAAAACATAGTGCATGAGTATAAGTATGCCTACCTGATAATCCATGTTATTTCCTCCCAATGTTCTTTACTTGGATTGTTGATATACCTACTCACAACTCTCACTACATGTGCAATATCTGGTCTTGTGTACACCATCACATACATCAAGCTACCAATTGTTGATGAATAAGTGACCCTGGACATGTATTTATCTGCTCCTATTTCTTGGGACACATTTCCTTGGTTAATTTGAAATGGATGTCCAAAAGTGTACTAATTGGTTTTTCATTCTTCATTCTAAACATCTCCAACACATTATATCTACTCACACTGAGACAATTTCAATTTTCAATTTTTTTTGTCTCTTGTTATTCTCATACCAAGGATTTTTTTTTAAACACCCAAATCCTTCATCGCAAATGAATTATCTAATTTTTTTTTGAGTGAATTTATGTCATGCATGTTAGACCCTGCAATAAGCATGTCATCTACATACAATACCAATATAATATAACTTCCATTTTCCAGCCTCTTAAAGTAATCATAGTGATTATAATGATATCTACTATAATCTTGTTTTGTCATAAACCTATCAAATTTCAAATACCACTTCCTTGGAGCTTTCTTTAGGACATACAATATCTTTTTAAACATGAATACCCAATTCTCCTTCCATTTGACCTCATACCACTGTGGCTGTTGCATATAAATCTATTCCTCCAAACCCCCTTGGAGAATATCTATTTTTTCATATAACTGCTCAAGATGCAAATCGTCTACTACCACAAGAGTTAAAATAGTCCTAATTGAATTCATTTTAACAATAAGAGAAAATATTTCATCAAAATCTATACTTTTTTTATGTGCAAAACCCTTTACAACAAGTCTGGCCTTGTACCTCTTTCTGCCTCCATCTTCTTCCTTGAACCTATAAACACATTTATTCTACAGGGAACTAAACCAAGGCCCAAGTCTAGTTATTTACCAAGGAGTTCATTTCCTCTTTTATTCCTTGCTCCTACTTCTTTTTAGTGTCTACCTTCATTGCCTATTCATAACTTTCCGGTTCACTAGAATCAGTCAACAATAAATAATATAATGAAGGAGAATATCATTGATGGTGTCTACTTAGCCTGGTAGATATTCTAACAACACTTGCATGAGTTTTAGGTACTTGTTTCTCCTTTTTCTGTACATTTTGATTTTCTGGTACCTTTGGAATTTCATTTTCTTTGATTTCATCAAGCAATGTGTATTGTGTGTTTTCCTTTTCCTGTTTCTTTCCATACAACTAATCTTTGTACATGACCTTTTAATTGAATACCAAATCTCCACTCCTAATGATTTTATTATTTTCATAATCCCATAAGAGATAATCAAAATCATTAACACCATATCCAATAAAGGTACACTTCTTGTATTTTTACTCAAGCTTTGTTTTGTTTTCTTTATCAATATGGAAAAATGATTCACAACCGAAAGCCTTCAAAAATGAGTACTTTACCTTTTTACCTTTCCATGCCTCCTTTGGAATGCCACCATCCAAAGAGATTGAAGGCCCTCTGTTTATTAAGTAAACAACAATATCTACAACATCTTCCTAGAATGGTAAGGGAAACCCTACATGCAATATCATACTTTTTGCACGTTCCATGATTTTTCTGTTCATCCTCTTTGACACACAATTTTCTTGTGGTGTTTCTAGAATTGTCTTCTCTCTATGAATCCCATGGTATGAACAATAATAATCAAACTTCTTTCTGCAATATTAACCCCCATTTCCTTATCTTGTACACTTCAATCTTTTTCCTTTCTCATTCTCAACCAAATCTTTCCATTTCTTAAAAGTGTCAAAAACATCATATTTTTTTTCGAATTCAATAAACCCAAGTTTTTCTAGACTTTGCATCATCAATAAAAGTAACATAATAATGAGAGCCACTAAGAGATGATACATGAACTAGTCCCCATACATATGTATGCACAAGATCTAACTTTTCACTCTTCTTTTCCTTTTCAACCCTGAGAAATATGACTCTCTTATGTTTTCGATAAGCATAGTGTTCACAAAATTCCAAATCAACTTGTTTAAGTTTTGGCAACAAATTCCTTTTGTGAATTATCAACATCCCCTTCTCTCTCATGTTTCCAAGCCTATGATGCCAAAGTGTTGTATCCACACCTGTAGAAGCTAAAGAGATTGAAGAGTCAACATTATCAGTACATAAATACAATGTACCTACCTTCTCTGATTTTCCCATTACCAATGATCCTTTAGTGACCTTCCATGGCTTATCTATAAATGTAGATATACAACCTTCACTTTCCAACTTTCTTGTTGAAATTATATTTCTTCTCATATTTGGTATATGCGTCACCACTTTCAGTAATGATTGGTTTCCATTCTTTTTCTTCATTTGTACATTACCCATTCCAAAAAATTTACATGGTTCATCATCACCCAAATAAACCTGTCTGAGATCACCTAGAACATAATATTGGAAATATTTTCTATGGGGCATGGCATGAAATGTAGCCCCTGAATCTAATACCCAAGATTCATTAATATTATATAAAGAAAGAATCAAAGCATCTTGTAGCAGATCACCTATTACATTTTCTTCCTAATTTTTCTCTTGTTGTCCATCTCTTTGTTTCTTTGGAGTTCTGCAGTCTTTCTTCAGATTTCCGTTCTTCCCACAAATCCAACATTCTATCATCCCTATTCTGGATTTGGATCTTCCCTTCCTAAAATTATCGTGGTTCCATGAGATATTTCCTATATCCTTCTGTCTTCCCCTATTCTCCATGGTGAACACATTATCTCATGTCTGAGTTGTGCTTTTCCATTACATTTCTGCACTAAGGATAACTCCAGTAACATCATTAAATTTTAGAGTGTTTGAACCAAAGAAAAAGTTACTTACAACCATGACCAATATGTTCTATATTTATGACAATGAGAACAATATTAGAAGAGCCCTAACCTCATCATCAAAGTTCACGTTTACATAACTTAGTTGATTAGTAACCATATTAAAGTCATTTAAATGGTTAGCAACAAACCCACCTTCTGATATCTTCATATTAATTAATCGCTTCATTAGAAATACTTTATTGGAGGCCAACGGTTTTTCATATAGTTTAGCTAATGCCTTCACCATATCCTTTGTTGTCATTTATTTTGAAATATTGAAAGCCAACGATGTTTTCAGCCACATCTGTATCATTCCCGTTGCCTTTCTATAAAGAGTCTCCCATTCTTTGTCCTTCATACTCGCCGAATTCTTTGATTTTCCACCCAACGGTTGGAAAATATCCTTCTAATGTAGAGAGTCTTCCATTTGCATCTTCCATAATTGGTATTTTTGGCTACTAAATTTCGCAACCTTAAAATTTCTATCTTATTCCATTTCTCCCACTCGAACCAGGAACCCTCTTTTCCTATGAGTTACCTTTCACTCTAATACCAATTATTAGGAAAAAGATGATCGTGGAGAAATAAAATAAAAACAAATAAGGAAATAAAACATAGAATATACACAATAAAATAGAGACACAGATATATGTGGTTCACCTAGTGTGGGATATGTCCACCAAAGAAATGTCCAAGTCCTTCCTTTATTATTATCCAACAAATGAAGGGATACAACCTACAATACACCCGTTGTAACTTCCTGTTTTTATAACATGAAAATATTTATGTTATTTGAAATCAACTGAATATTCACTTGAAAAAAACATCAAAATAAAATATTCAACTAATTATTATCATTAGGGTAATGGGATATCAAAATATACAAATATAAATATAATAAAAATTGTGAAAAGGACTACAACAAAACACCAAAGGAATTGACATTTATCCCTCCCCAATTCCATGTGGGCTGATAAAGTAACACCTAAATATTCACTAAGAAACTTTCTATTTCTAGTATATGAACATGAATCTATCTTTCCTACCCATAAATTCCTACCTTATCTGTAAATAGATCAATATGTCCAAGACAAAAAATCCCCAATTATGCAACAGAGGTTGAATATGCTCCTAAAACTAGATGAATAAAGAGAGATGTCTAAAAAGAACTTGTTTTTTTTTTTATAGCTTTTTCGTGACCTGCAGAACTAGAATGTGGCTGATAAACTACGACTCGGGGGAATATAAGCCTTCAAAATAACCTAGGGATCACACCCAGCCTGAGCCACACCAACCCTTAACATGGATGGTTTTTGTGTCCCCGCGGGTTTCGAACCAGTGACTTTAACATCACAAAGTGCCTTAACAGTACACTTTGTCACCGACTGTCCTACACCTCGGGGACATGTCTAAGAAGAACTTAATGCAACATTAGAAACTAATTAAAATAAGGTTTGACAAGTCATCTGTGGGATATAAATATTTTTAGGAAGGTGATCTAGTTCTTAAATGGGATAATACCAATGAAATGAAAGGAAAGCGCACTAAGTTCTAAAGTTTTTGGTTAGGCCTATAGAAAATCCATGAAAATATTGGGTCAAGAACCTTCATACTCAATATCTTGGAGGGTGACATGGATGATCTCCCTTTCAATGGTCAAATGATCAAAAGACACTTCTCATAATCACCTCGTGTGATGTAGCCTTGTACATACTAGGTTTGCTATTATTTTCATTCTTCCTTTTTGAAGTTTTACTTATGCTTTTAATAGAGTTTTATTCTTTTCAACTTTCTTTTTATTTTCTAATATAGTCTTTTCTTTGCCTATAAATAATGTCTTCGATGATCATTTTCCATTTCCTATGCATAGTTTCAGAAAGAAAATTGGGAATGTATAGAAGAATTAAAACTTCATACTTGTATTAGTATCTCTTCAAGTATCAAGAAGTGAAGAGGATAGATAACACCATTACCCAATGTACACAAAACATGCATGATGGTTATACTGACAGGGGAGTGACTGTTTCATATTTTTTTCAAAGAGAAACCTCAAATTATCGATTTAAATATTCATACTCCTAGTGACATATTTCTTGCAGCTGTGTGATCACTCTCATACATATCTCATTGGTTTTCAAAAGGCTAAATAAAGGTGACAATAAAAAATGTATTATGAATAATATTTGTGATAATTTTCCCAATTCATATGGATGTAAAAGACATACCATAATTTTTTTTTCAGTATAGACCCATAAGGACAAAACACTGACTGAAGCTATCATATTAAAGAAACTCTTGTATCACCCTGTTTCCTAAATACATCGATGTTTCAACAACAATACATATATTAAAAATATTTAAGAGTGAATGAAAAACAAAAATCACTAGGAAGTTGAAAGCACTATTAATAGTGTGGGAAGTACAAGTAAACCCGTCAAGGCTATGGATGCTCGTTAGAAATGGGGCTATGCTTGTATGATACAGAGGAAACTTCGCCGGAGATATGGACACTCACTGATAATGAATCAATGCTAGGAAAAGAGATATGAGGAACACTCATCAATCTATAAATATTCGGGATTACTCCTTTGTGGTGTCTTATTCTCATAATATATTTTTGTATGAAATAAGTCAATGAACCAATATGTTACATCTCACTGGAATTATTCAGGAGATCATCTTATCTCTTCTACTTTATCATCTCCTAGTAAAATCTTAATGAAGTGGTATCCATAGTGTACGAAGAGATATAAATGATTCAGATGGAAAGGAACAAGGGGATATAATCTGAAGGTGTATCTAAAAGCAGATATAATTGGTTCTTCCTAGTAAGTCTCCATTTTTTGTGGCCCCCACAGTTACCCAATTAAATTTTCTAAATTAGAGAATTTTAGTGGGTAACCCCCATCAAAATTTTGGCAATGTACTCTATCACTGCTTAATTGATTGTCTACTAACATAGGATACTACTATTTTTCTAATTTACTCTCATTCCTAACCATGCAATTAAACTGTGTGAATCAAAGGCCTTAATCTCTTTTAATTTTTGTTAATTGGCCCTTGTCCAAAGAAGACCAAATTTTGGGTCATGCTGAACCTCAAGGAATCTCCTTTCTTATTTTACCATGCCTTAAAGTTATCGATCTATTACCCATCAATAAATTTATACTTGGAACACATATATGGATAATTCTAATTTATATTCTGACAAAACCTTTCTGATAGTACTATCGAAAAATTTTCTATCAAAATCATTACCAATGGAAGACCTTTTACCCTTATAAATGTGACTCTGATGAGGCTCTTTCTGATAGACCTTACTGTGATGCATACATTTTGGATAATCCATGGAGTGGTCAACCTTTGAATATGTGTCATTTGATTACTGATATATAAATCTCATCTAAGTGATAAGGAATTAGCACATTAGTGGATCCCTCACAGAACTAATTATAGTATTTGGCAAGAACAGATTGGTCAATTAATCCTTTTGATCCACATGCCTCAACCTCCTCATGATTAAATCATTTAGTGTAAATATGATTCTCAAGATGATAATATTCCTCGATACCTTTCTCATTGAAACAGGAAAGTATCATTACACTTCCTCTTTGATAGCGACCCTTTCCAATAGCACATAAAATACCAAGTTTTACACAATGTGTAACATCTTCTATTTGGAACCTCTCCCAATGTAGACAGGGAATATTCCCTCTACACCTCTATCCTCAGAGCTTCAACATAACATAAATTCCCCTCTCTAATGGTGATACACCTTGATATCACCATTGAATGGTAATCCGTTGGAGTCATTTTTTGAACTTCATTTTATCTTCTGATGAGTTCCCTCTCCAATAGCACGTCAATCTTGAAGAAAGTTACAATGTATTTTCCTTGGCACATTTCCCTATATAAAAGTGGAATATTATTTTATACCATTCCATTGGAATGAAGAACAAAAAATACTTGTCCCTCTCTGATGAGAGTTCCTTTCAATAGAACTCTACTAATTTTGTATACCCAACCATTGAATGTTATTCCTCGTATACATGGATATGAACAATGTGTACTTTCGATAACATTAATGGATATGCTACCTCATGCCTACAAATGAGATCTCCTCTCTCCTCACTAAGTATTAATTTCGAGGGGTTAGGGTAATATTATATATATTGTTAGGGCCCTAACCTTCCTAAACCCTCACATAGGTAGAATAATATATTTTCCATGCAATAAAGGCCAACATTAGTTAATAAGGCCTATTTAATAAATATGAACATGCCAATGTAAGAAGACCTAGTAGAATCTTTCCCTTCTAAAAATATTTTCCTCTATAATGTTCTTTCTAAGATAGAATTAATATAAATAAGAGTAGAAGGCATGGGGAAGCTTTTTCTTGAGAATTATTGTAATAGAGCTTTGCTCTGCTGGAGGTTTCTCCCTTGAAGAGGCAAGTGAACGTTGCTTTTATTTGAATAAAGGTATCATTTCTGGTGTTTCTCTTCTTAATATTTTGTTGCTCCATAGATATATGTTGAATATTTTTTTTATGCATATTATATTACATCTAGTACCTTACACTAAAAGGAAAAGACCTTTTGGCGAAGGTATCTAGTGTTACAAAATTGGCAAAAATTGTCAAAAAAACCTCTGTTACAACATTTGTTTTCGATAGTGGATGTTTTTGCAGATACTATAACGAAACTTGATTATCACTAAGAAAATATAGGTGGTCAAAGGTGTTAGTGGGTGTTTACAAATCAATGTGTTTTATGAGGAACAAGTACAGGTTCATACACACATGTACCGCACTGGTGTTGTACACTTAAATTCAAACACCGAGGTAGTATAATATGCAAGCACCGGGGAAATAAATTATTTAAGAACTCAAGCATTTTCCTTATAAGCATTCGGGCTTTAATAGTAAAACGCATCGGGAGAGTTAAAAATAATTAAGCATCAAGGTTTTCTACTTAGAATGCATTGGTGTGTTATTAATAAGAAGGCACCGATGTTGTATAAAATAATATGCATCGATGTGTTACCTAGAAAAAAAACCCTAATGCATTAAAAATATAGAGCACCAATGATTTTTAGTAACAAACAAGTGTCAATGCTTGTTAATAATAGAATAGCACTAGTGCGTAGTAATAACACAAACACATTGATGCTTATTAATAATCCTAAATCACTGGTGCTTATTAATAACAAAAAAGCATTGGTGCTTCATATACGCTTAACGCATCGAAGGCCAATTTTTCAATATAATTTTGTGGTATTAAATAAATATTAAAACTAGTGCTAATGGATTAAATAAAAGCACTGATGCACATTTCTTATGAAACTGACTGGTGCATTTTAATATTAAACGTGTCAATGAGATTAATAATTAAAATACATCGAGAAACATCGACCCATGATAGTGAAATTATTGTTATTTTTTAATTCCATTATTTATCAAAACATTTACATATATCTTATATTTTGATTAGTGAATTTGGATTTGATGTTTGGATTAATTTTTTATATCATTATATTTTGCATCTCTTCATTATAATATTTAGTCATCCATACATTTAATCAACAATGTAAAATTTCACAACAACATTGGACAACACAATAGAATAAATTAAAAAATCTTTTATTATATGAATAAGAGGGTCTTTGTCATACAAAATGGGACACTCATTGGTAATACCTTGTCTTTAAATCGGGACACTTTCTTCCATTACATTAAACAAAAATGTTTGATTTTCACAGACAATTATTTCAAAAAAATACAATTGCAACTTGCATTGATATCCAAATATATTGGTCATCATTCTTCACTGGAACTGTTGTTAGTGCTCAATATACTTCCATGCCTTGGGGTTATTTTGATGAATGTTTGGTTGATTGCCTTCATTGTTTTCATCTTCTTCAAGTTCCATATACAATCATAAAAATAAACTGTAATGAGTTTATCTACATTGGTGAGAATAATACAAATTGAAATAAATAATATACATGAATGTAAATTGAAAAGCAACGTACCTGCAAAGCAAGAATTGACTCATGTTCAAAAATAAAATCTCATGCCTTGTTTTAATAATTCGTTTGTTGATTCAGTTCCATACTTTGCTTCCTCCAAGTTTTATACCCCATAATAAATGATAGATTTAATATAAAGTATTATTTTTGTTTCGTTAATTATAAAATGATAAAAGTAAAAAAAACATAGATTATACTTACAAATTTCACAATTAATATTTGATATGCCAACATATACTCACAACCCTTAATTAACCCAATGACAATCAATTTTTCTGATGGCTCTTCTTTGTATGTTAGAACATGTTTGAAGACATTCAAGGATGGTTGTTGTAAAACAACTTAAAATATACAAAAAAATACCTTAAGTTGTTATAAGGAAATACGAATTACTCATAAACTTTGCTATCAACCCTTTTCTTCTGTTTCATCCAGTTTTATGTGCATAATGAGTTCCATTTTCTTTTCTTTTCTGTAAGAGAATATTTGAAAATTAATATTTGATGCTAAATTAATTATTTGTACCTAATATAAAAATTCAATTATTACATACATTTGAAGAACATTGTTGTTGAGATAGCTCTTCCCATGATTGTTATATATATATAATGTGTGTGTGTGTGTGTGTGAGATCGGAAGAG
>CBVK0102975478.1:0-15027 GCA_900067695.1 Picea abies
GTCTTTGAGTTCGCCATAGTTCTTGGCCAATATAATTATTTTTACAGACTGGGGGAAACAAGCTGTTACAATATACAACTTGCCCTGACTCCTTCTTGTGATTTGGAGCCATCAAATAACAAAGTCCAAATGTTAGTACCTAATATTGAGTTAGTAAAACAAAAACTATCTACTTCTACTATATTACAGTCATTAGCTTCAGTCTGAGTGCAATGAAGGAGTTGAGACTCTTTGTTTGTTTGGAGAGAGGATGGTTGCGTGATGGTGAAAACAAAAAATCCTTCACGGGATTTTATAACAATTCAAGAGAGTCTTAAGACAAGAAAATGAGGGTCCCTATTTCTTGGGAGAAATTGACTTTTGAGTAATGAAACAAGAAAAAAAGAAGGTGTTCACTATACATATTTATTTTGTAGTTTCCTTGCTATTCAATTGAATCAAAGGCAATTTTACAATACATATGGGCTCGAAACCATTACAACATACTCATTATGAGCTAAACATGCCATTTATGGGAGTTGAACTAGGGTGGGGAGGATAACAATTATTCCTCACAACCATCCAAGCTAAACCCAATTGACGCATGAATTAAACCTCTTATTATATAAATAACGCCAAAAAATTATGACTCTTTACCAAGGGTACCACCTCTACTATGCTCTTCTCTTTAGTCCTCATCCGAATGGAAGTTATGATGTAACCAATCAAGCTGCCCAATGACTTGTTATCACTACATCTAACTCCATATAACCATGAAATTATTAGAAGCATTTACCAACCCTGTTACCCATCTGATCCGACACTTTATGCCAAAAAAGTTGCACGTAGTACAAGAGATCTTCATCGGTCTTATGGTGAACTTGACATATTTCTTAGCAGATTGTTACGCTATACTATTCATGCTCAGGTAGATCCAACTTTGAATGCTAATAACATGCATGCAACCTGCTTCCATCCTACAAAAGATTTCGTCGTTGATTAAACCTAACACGTTTCAATCATTCCTATGCCATTACTATCGACTGTATGACCCTTTTCTCTCACATTGAACGGACAATCGTTAAACGTGTCGTCCACCTATTGACTTTATAAAAAGATACGTTAAAATCTCATTGACAAACCAAATGCTTTGCTATAACATTAAACTAACCCAACCAAATAAAATATGATTTATATTATAATAGTTTTTAAAAAACTTTATTGACTTTGCATCAAACTATAAATGTATTGAGTGTGCATTTAAATTTTCCTCTGTTTTTCTTTTAAGTGTTATTGTTATAATAGTCATAAAAACACTTTTAAATTATAATTTTAAAATGTATTATAATAACACCATAATCATAATCGCTTAGTTGGCTTTAGATCAAATTATAAATGTGGTGCACTTTGCCAACTTGTCATCAAATTATAAATCACAAAGTTATTATAATAATCTGATAAGCTGATTGCTGAGATTTTTGTGGGGAAGAGTGTTTTCAATTGATAGTACTGTGGTTTTTTCTAATTCACCTGTTCACCTGAATTTTATAAGCATTTAGTTGATTTTACATCAAATTATAAATGTATTATTTTATATTTTTTCAAATTACAAGAAAAGGATTCGATTAAAGATTCATCTTAAGTTTAAACAATTGTATTTTAAAAGCTAGTCAAATTCTAACAATAGTATCTTAAAAACAAAGTAAAATAATAATACAAAAATCAACAAGTAGCTTAGTTCCTATCAAATAATGAACTAAGTTTCATGGTGACATGTCCACTCATTTATTTTTTTTGTTAAAGAGTAACACAATTGTTACAATCCATGTTTTAACACTCAACATAGCAGCTTAATTCGCTACTTGGTAGGGACTTATTTTCTTTGTTAAAGGGTAATACAATTGTTACAATCCATGTTTTAACATTCAACATAGCAACTTAGTTGGCTACTTGGCAGGGATTCAGCTGCTATTGCACTTGTTATTAATTACGTCCGAAAGGTGTACACCTATTGACAATGGACACAATTAATGATCTTTTAATCTTAAATTCTAATCTAATGGCTAAGCTTTATTGTTCATAACTTCCTTGCATTGATGAAGGTATCCATTAACATGTTTACTTTTTTACATTTACCTAATCACATTATAAATTTACTATAAAAATACATAATTGCCTTTTTTACATTTACCTAATCACATTATAAATTTACTATAAAAATACATAATTGCCACATTCAAATGATTAAGGAGGATTAAAATATAATTGCCACATTTATATCATTAAAAAACACTCTACACACTTTTCATTTTGATGGCACTCATTCATTTTTTATATCTGAATAATGACACTCATTCATTTTTTATGTCTGAAATGTCGTTTGATGCCACAACCTGCACGGACATTTAATATACCTGTTATTATCAGGAACCCTTTCGACGTTCTCCAGCAGCGAGTCGGCTGTGCTAGTTATACTTCTTTCTTTAATTATGTCAAAATAAAATCTAATTATGTCAAAATAAAATCTACTATATAAATGTTTTAAATTTGTTTTATTCAATTTTCCTTTCTCTCAAATGCTCTTTGTGATTTCTAATCACAGAATTTTGATTTTTCGTATTCGTGAATACATACGACGTTACTCAGTCACAGAATTTCGATTTCGATAAATCAATTGAGGAAATCAGTCCTTAATGTCCTCCAAGAACACAATCTTTGCTTAAATTTCTTTGTATTATCTGCTTGCTTTTCAATCAATGGTGTACGTTCAAAAAAAAACTCAACAAGCTGCGTAATGCTTCATAATAATTTCCGAAAGTTCCTGTACATGAATCCTGAATGAGCACGTTACTCTTATTAAAAAAAAAATAATAAACAGAAGCTAAAAAAAAACCCAGTAGCCAACCATTTATATATATAATCTGTTCAATCAAATTACCTTACAAAGAATAATAAGAATAAAAGGGCAAATCCCCAGAGAGCCCATTGTGATAAGAGTCAGGGCATCTCTCGGAGCCGTAGAAGCTCCTCACTGTGTAAAGAGGAGCTTTGATAAGCTCCACGGCAACTTCTACCAAAATGGTGTCACGCATAAAGCACCAGCACAACAACGTTAGCAGAATCCTGTCACAACACGAAATACCTCATCAATAAATATATCATCCTCAACACACCACACCACATTATTTCTACACACCTCACCACATTATTTCTAGATCATCAATAACCAGTTTGTTGCACAGGCTTTAATGCTACTATAGGTGGTATATACACAATTAGATATATCCCTATAATATATACACAATCAGATATATCCATGTCACAAGTGATATACACCATCAGATATATCTCAATCTCAACCTATATACCAAGACACTGATATATATATCAGCCGCTCCAGCATTAAAACCTGAGCAGCAGGCTGGTTATTTATCCCCACTTCTACGCCCAGAAAAACAAAATTGAAAGTACACTATCAGATATATCTCAATCTCAACCTATATACCAAGACACTGATATATATATCAGCAGTCGCAGCATTAAAACCTGAGCAGCAAACTGGTTATTTATCCCCACTTCTACGCCCAGAAAAACAAAATTGAAAGTACAGAGTAACAGTACACGCCAAAGAAAAACAAAATTGAGAGTACAGAAATCCCGCCGCAATAGGTAAGCCACTGATACAAAAGCGAAAACCTTTAAAGCTTCAACGACTCTATAACTAGAGAACCTGACATTATATTATGTGAGCAGAGTTAGCGATTAGGGTTAACAAACAAACAAACCCAAGTATCCACGCTGCCATTCCCACCAGGCTTATCAGAGATGCCATGATTGTTAACAGAATAACCCAAAAGAATCCCAACGGCTCTATGCACTGCCCATCGTTTTTGCACAAATTTTTAGAGACTACTGCAAAACTATCCATTTTCTCGGTTTGGTTCTCTGCTTGAAGATCCATATCCATGTAAAAGATCTCGAGTTCGTCTCCTGCCATTCACGAACCCTCTACATATATCGCTGCCGCATTATTCAGAATATTTGATGTCTCTGCACAGTGCAAATACATTCCACTAATGGAGAGGATAATATAATTGAGAGGAGTGGAAGTCTATGTCTTGGACGTTTTGTATACTCACAAGTCAGGCCTATCGTCACTGGCTTGAAATGTGAGGAACTATTCAGTTAAAATCTTTTTTCCAGTAGTGCGCAGTTGAAATCATGCCAACTTTGACGTTAACAAAGTGGAGGAGCCGTCTCCTAATTATTCTGCATCAACCAAGTTTGAGATAAGCATTACCTTTTTATTGCATTATATTTTTAATCAATAACGACCCTACCAAAGTGCACTCAACGACTTACCATTACATTTTTACACAATAACGACATTACCAACTATTCAAGTGCACTCAACCATGAAATTACTGGATAAATATCATACTCAACTGCACTCAACCATGAAATTACTGGATAAAGATGATACTCAATGTTGAACTTTATATATATAACAATAACAATAATTTGATTTTAAGATGACAGTTAAGAAGCTAAGCTAGACGTCATCATATTGGTATATGAAACCTCCTTGTTTGTGAGATGAAATTACTGGATAAAGATCATACTCAATGTTGAACTTTTTATATATAATAATAACAATAATCTGATTTTAAGATGATAGTTAAAGCCAAACTAAACATCAAATTGGTATATGAAACCTTCTTGTTTGTGGCATAAGAGATCCCTCCATTAAACTGATAAAATTAGTAAATTGTACACTCTAGATTTAAACTTATAAAGTATCATTTATTTTTGGATTAGTTTATTATAATATTTTGATAAATAATGATGAAATTTATGGACTTGTCTAATTATTATGGAATTTTTATTTTATATAGGTTTAAATCTTATATTTATATAAAGGATGAACGATAAAGTGGAAGTCTTTTACTTTATGGAAGGTGGATAGTAATAATGAAGATATACATTTTATATTAAATTTTGGAATATAAGTTTTTCATATGGGTGAGTATAAGTTAATAATGTTTTCTTATGATGTATTAATGACCATGTAAATATGAAAAAACAACAATACTTGAACTTGGTGGGATGATAGGAGATACTTTCACAACTATTTATGAAAGTTTTGTATAACTATGTGAAATTCTATGCAAGTTTTGTATGACTACATGAATTCTAGTTTTTTAAACACTGATATGTTATTGTTTTTACAAAATATAAGACATATGTTTGGGTTAGTGCACTAGTTGAGTACCTTAATGATAGAATTTCCTTCAAATATTTTTCACAATTGTAAATGATGGAATTTCCTAAAAATATTTTTCACAAATGTAAATAACTATTTTTTCTTATGGGATGAATCTAAATTAACAAGTCAACAAACACATAAGTAAAATTTTAGGAACACATAAGTGTTCTAGAATGCACGTTCATAGAATGTGCATGCATTCTAAAAATCACATGCCTTCTTATAACACACATTATTTTTACCATGCTCCATTTTAAAACATAAAACCTACTACTCCTTAACCTGTTCCAAAAGAGAATTTTCAATACTAAAAATATTCTTTAAGGCCTAAAGACCTAGCTCCCTCATGACCATGGTCAATTTCCCCAAACCCATCCCTCTTAAATGAAAAACCTACTAATGGAATTTATAATCCATTAGGAGTCCAAATGTCCCTTTTACATGCTTGTGTGATGGTTTGAAGCCTCGTCCATGGCCCTTGATCTTTGTAAGTTTCATTTAGGGCTCAAGGCCCTTGCTTTTCCCCTCAACCATGGTCTAGACCTCAAGAACCATTTGTTGTGTGCAAATCCTCATATTGGAATCCATATCCCAACCAGAGAGTAGAGATCCCCATAGAGAGGGCATGTGTGGTGCTTTAATGCCTCATACATGGTAGTTGAGCACAATTTTTTTTGTTTAGGGCCTTTAAGTCCCTTATTTTCCTCCTCGGCCATGGTGAAGGCAGTAAGAGCCATTGATGGTGTGAAAACATATTACTGGTTCTCATATTCTTAATTGGAGGCCAAATATCCTCCATAGAGGTGTTTTATAATTTTTTAAGGACTACTTCATAAAGCTTGATCCCAAGAAAATTCAAATAGAGCTTAAGCAACTTGTGATTTATCCTTAACCATGGTCAAGGGCTCAATTGTCATACATGGTGTGAAAAACCTCCTAATGGAACTAATATCCAACTCAGAGGCTAAAGATCCCACATAATTTATCTATGCGGTGCTTTGAGTCTTTGTTCATGGTCTTTGAGCCCAATAAGCTTCTTATAGGGCCCAAGGCCTTTGTTTTCCTTCCTCAACCATGGTATAGGTCCCCATAATTAGTTTTTTCATATAAAGTGTACCAATGATGTCCATATTACTATTTGGAGGACAAATATCTCATATAGAGGTCTTGTGTGGTAGTTCAAGGAGTACTTCATAAATGTTAATCCCTAGAAGATTCAAAGAGGACCTAAGTAACTTATCTTCCTTCATTGACCATGGTCAAGGCCCCAAGTGCCATATGGGGTGCCAAAAACCTCCTAATGACACTCATACCCAACCCATAGGCCAAAGATCCTACAGACATGTCGTATTTGGTGGTGTAAGTCCTTGTTTGTGGCCTTTAAGCCCATGAAGCTTCTTGTAGGGCCTAAGGCCCTCATTTTCCTCCACTGGCCATGGTAAGTGCTCAAGACACATTCTTATTGTGAAAAACTTACTGTTGAATCCCATATTCATAATTGGAGGCCAAGGATCACCTACAAAATTCCTATGTGGTGGTTTGAGGGCTCCTTCAGAATGCTTGAGCCTGAGAAGATTCGTTTAGGGCATGATGAATATTTTTGCCCTCCTTAATTAGGGTTAAGGACCCAAGTCCCATGCCTAATGTAAAAAACCTTCTAATGGTACCCATATCGCTACTCAATACCATTGATTCCTTAGAGAGGAACTATGTGGTGGTTTAAGCTCCCATTCATGGCCCTTGAGCCCAAGAAGCTTCCTTTAGGGCCTAAGGCCCTTTTTTTCCCCTCCCCTACCCATGGTATAGGCCCCAAGACCCATTCTTATTGTGAAAAACTTATTAATGGCAGCCATATTCATAATGGGAGGCCAAGGATTGAGAATTCATTCATAATGCTTGATCATGTGAAGATTTATATATGGCCTAATGATCCCTTTTTCCTTCTTTGACTATGGTTAAGGCCTCAAGACCCAAATGTGGTGCTCAAAACCTTCTAACGACATCAATATTTGATTCAAAGGTCAAATATCTCTCAAAGAGGATCAATGTGGTGGTTTAAATAATTGTTCATGGTGCTTTAGCCCAAGAAGCTCAATTTATGTTTGAAGATCCTTGTTTTCCTCTCTCAACCATGGTACAAGACCCTAGACTAATTCTTGGTGTGAAAAAACTACTAATTATGTATCCCTATTCATCACGGTGCCTTATAATGGCACATTATATATTGGTAAGGACCAATAACCAACCATGGTGCATAAAACCTCCTAATGGCATTAATACCAAACATAGAGGGAAAAATCCTATAAAGAGGACATTTGTAGTGGTTTGAGTTCTCCTTCATGGCACTTGAGCCTAAGAAGCTTCATTTAAGGCCTAAGGTTCTTATTTTCCTCCCTTGGCCATGGTACATGTCCCAAGACTCATTATTTAGGTGAAGCACATACTAATGGCTCCCATATTCATAATGGTAGGCCAAGGATCACCTAAATAAGTCATATTTGGTTGTTTGAGGACTCCTTCATAATGATCGAAGTTGTGAAGATTAATATTAGTAATGAGGATTATTTTTTCTTCCTTGACCATGGTTAAGGCCTCATGGTTAAGGCCTCAAGACTCATCCTCAGTGTGAAAAACATCCTAATGGAATTCATGTCCCACAAAAAGTCCAAAGATCCCTTAGAGATGATATATTTGGTGATTCAAGTCCTCTTTCATGGCCCTTGAGATAAAGAATATTTTCTTAGGGTCTTAGGCCCTTGTTTTCCTTCCATATCCATGGTATAAGTCCCAAGTCCCATATGTGGTGCAAAAGACCTCCTAATGGCACCCATATCTTACTCAAAGACCAAATATCCCTTAGAGAGAATTTATGTGGTATTTCAATCCCTTTTTCATGAACCTTGAGGCTAAGAAGCTTTATTTAAGGCCTAAGTCCCTTTTATCCTCCCTTGACTATGACACAAGCCCTAAGACTCATTCTAGCTGGGAAAAACCTACTAATAGAACCCTTATTTATAATGGGAGGCCAAGGCTTTCTAAAAGAAGACTTGTGTGGTGGTTCGAGGAATGTTTCACAATTATTGATCATAAGAAGTTTCAAACAGACCTTTTTTTCATTCAAAGCCTATGGCTAAGGCCCTAAGAACCAATCATTATGTGAAAAACATTCTAATAGTGCCCATATCACAATCAAAGGAAAAATTCCCATTAGATAAAATCTGTGTGGTGGTCTGAGGCCTCATTCATGTCCCTTAAGCTTAAGATTATTTTATTAGTGCCTATTTCCCTTGTCTTCCTCTTGCAACTAGGGTAGAGGCCTGAAGACCCATTCTTGCTAAGAAAAACTTAGTAATGGTGCCAATATTCCCAATTAGACGCTAACTATCTTTGTTTCCTCCCATGGCAATAGTAAATAACTTAAGTCCAATTCCTTGTGTGAGAATAATACTAATGGCACCCATATTTGTAATCAAAGGCTAAACATCACTGAGAGAGGCCATATGTGGTGATATTATATATGTTTTAGTGGTTAGGGATTAATAATTATGATATTAGAGATGATTTGGGTTAAAGGTTCCCAGTATTACAGTGACCCGTTGAAAAAGTCACTGAAGGAAGAGAAAAGGAAAGGTTGGGTATGGAAAAACACTATATTTCTATAGATGTCACTCTTTTATTTTACTCCTTTATTCCAATTTCTAGCACAATGGATGCCACCGTTGTTTCTATTCCAACACCATAAGAAAAGAACAAGCTCTCAGTAGAGGCCATTATAATTTCGACATCAAGTTATCCTATAGTGACTCTTTCATCAACAATTTTTTTTTGAAGAGTAAATGATGGCAATTTTGGTTGGAACTAATAGAGGCCATTATAATTTCGACATCAAGTTATCCTATAGTGACTCTTTCATCAACAATTTTTTTTTGAAGAGTAAATGATGGCAATTTTGGTTGGAACTAATTCAAATAATGATGAAATTGGGGAAGCAATTGGTGAAAAAACTTCCAGTGAAGAGCTTCCCATGGTGCAACCATTTGTTGAACAATTAAGCATTCCTCAAACAAACAATGAACATGTCCAGTCTCCTCCCAATTTTCACCTATAACGAATTGAATGGATATGAACTCCCAAGGCAATGCTACAATAGAGTGGTGATGAATGCCAAACTACGAGTTCATCATCCTTGCCTAAAATAAGTAACATGCACCAAAGAAATCCTAAGCACAATTAGGTGAATGAGAGTGCCCCAGAATCCCTTGAAGGTGAGAAGCTAACCAAACTATTTTTTATCAGTTGTAAAAAAGTTTTAAAGAATATTTTGAATAAAAAATGATGCAACTAAATGTTAGAGGTTTCTATCTTTGTTAAAATCTAAGAGTTTGGTTGTTTTAGGAAAATTTTAGGCATAAAGGTAGGTAAAATTTCATAAATGAGTAATCATATTTTTAAAATACTTTTGGATTATTTTCATACAATTGGTAAGAAAACTCATTCAAAAGATTGTAATGCATCCCGTTGTGTATTTTCATAATCAATGATTAACAAGATCCCAAGAAACTATCATTGCTTAAGGAAACATCTCATTTCATTAGATTAAATGACAAATCCTTTCAAAAGTGTTCTATTGGAAATCATAGACTTGACACAATAGGCCAAAGAGGTTTGTGGGCCTTCACTAATAGGAAATTGATTGAAAATGGATCCAAACCAAGACAACAATTGTAAGAATCGGTACCTAAATGTCAGCCAAAAATACATGAAGATTAGATAAGACATAAAAGACAATGCAAAGTAAAGTTAAATGAGACAGATGAGAGGAAAAAAGGAAATAAATGAAAAGATAAAATGAAAATAGGAGAGAAACTAAGGAACAAGAAATGAAAGGTCATTTTGTTGGCCTTCCTATTACCCCATCTCTCTCAATTTATTCTTGTAATTTCACTCTCAAAGGAATTTTTTTTGTTGATTGCTACCCAAGAAGAGGAGGATGCATAAAGAGCTATCTGACTACATTGCAAATCAAATTGTCAAAATATGACTGAGCAAACAATTCAATTTTTATTTTTTTATTCCTTTGGGTTTCCCCAAGTGAAATCACTGTGTCCATTATATGATTGATGTTATTTGCAGTGAGATATGTGCTAGATATGTTTCCCTTCTCCTTTTTTAATTGTTGCTAGTAGTTTTAATGGAAGCTACTATGTCTTAATGGATACTTGGTATTTTTTGATGGTGTAAGAGTTCATCTCTCATTTGTGCTTGAGGAATTCTCTCATGGTTTCACTCTCCATTTGTCTAGGATGAACGCTAATAGCTCTAGTTCCTCCACTAATGGTTCATTTATGATATTGGAGATTTGTGGACACCATTATATGGTTGTTGCACTATTGTAGAGAGTTTCCAATTTTGAATTTATTTGTTTATTGATGGTTGGAGAGGGGAAAAATGTTTTGCTTGCTTGCCATGGCTTCTACATGCCAATTTTTTTAAGGATCTATTCCCACTCGTGGAAATCTTATAGGCCATACTTAGCCCTAGCAATCTCTTCCTTCATGGGGGTCACCCTTCCTCTACTTTTGTACGAGTGGATGTAATTGTTGTTTTGTATCTTATACTAGAGTGTCAAATTCTTGCCACATACTCAAATCTTGAATTCTATTGTAATTTATGCTCTCTTAATGCTTTTTCATTGGTGTATTTGTGTCATTCGCCACCTTTTGATAAAACCAATTCTCACATGATCATTTAAATTTAATCTCGCACACATGTTAAGGGGAGTGGAAAACTCATGATGCTTATTGGGTTGGCATTCTTATTGACAATTTCACCTTTCTATTAAGTGTTGGAGGCACATACGTATATTTTTATGTATTTTTGTGTTGGATTTTCACATGGGGTCATTGTGGGAATGAGACCATAAGAAGAACAATAACTTAGCCATTATCATCGTTGAATTATAGTTGAAAGAATAATTAAAGAGACACAAGCTAGTTTCTATTTGATGTAGACCATTAAAAGCATAGGCATCCAGTCCATTGAGTTGAGTTTTATTTCAAGCATGACTTACATAATAAATCCTTTTATCACAATATGTCATGTATTAAACCATGGTCATTTCATATATGTGATTTGTTTAGGTAATTCCAACTCATATATATGTGGTTGAATTGGTATTCAAGTTGAATGGAGTTGAGTATAGATACATGATATTTTGGTATGAGATATGTCATTCCCTTATGTTTCCATTGTGTGCTAATTTCTATTTATTGAAGAAAGGTTGATTCATGACACTATTATTACTTGGAACAATATAATCATATTGATGAGAATTTACTTGTATTAGTTCATTGAGTAGAGCTCTCGATTCTCTAATCATGACATAACAAGTTGGTAGCATTGTTCATTTTGTCTGGAAACAATTCCAAAGACTTTGCATTGTCGTATTAACATAGCATAGTTTTATCTATTACTAGCAATAGAAGCATAGCCACTTGAAATCATTGATGGTTATTATTGGCCTATGGTATCAAAGAAGTAACCAAGCCTTGAACCAAAGCTTGAGTAGAGCCTCCATGCCCATACAATGATCAAAGAAGCATAGTCACAACCTTAATAATCTTGATAGATTTAATTCAGTTGGATATCATCATGCAAAGGAATTGCACCAAAGATAGAGTTCTTAGTGATAGATTAGTTGTAGAGTCTTGGTTTTTATTGGCATGATTTCTATTGTGTTACTAGTTAGTTGATGTGTGTAGGTTACCCCAACATGTGGGCCATACCTCTAATCCTCAAGAGGAGTTGTAATCGGGATTGAATCAAGAATAGAGACCTTGTAGCCATTTAGAGAATAAATATCATTGCATTAATTAGTGAAACAAAAGTCAGAAAATTAATTCCACAATGTATTCATGTTGGTGAAGCAAGTGTGTTATAAGTCCCTCATTTATGGATCAACTATCTCATTTCGACATGAATTTAACTGAAGTAGTTAAGGGACTAGTGTAGAATTTTTGGCATGAGATAATTGGACCTTCTTACAACTAGATGGATGTACTAAAGTTGGAAGATCTATTTGGGGTGATTCAAAAACTATGGTGAAGTTAAAATATAGAAAAAATATAGATAAATATTTTTCCCGTAGAAAAAAAATGTAAATTTTATTTCATTTTGAAAGAAAATTTACATTCTAAAAAAAGCATGGAAGCCATGCCTTTAGATTTGTTACCTCTTGCAGTACCTCAAATATAATATTATACAAAAAGAAACCCTCAAAGGGCATTCCACATTTTCATCTATCAATAAATACCTATGTTTTTTACACATATATTGCTTACAAATATTCTACCCCTTACTAGTCCACATTAACATTTCTAGAAGGGCCAAAAAAAATATAATCTGAATAATACAGAAAACAAAAAATTGGTATCATATGTCGAGAAAAAGCATGTCTGAAAAATGATTGAAATCTGCTTCGAAAAGTGAGATCTGTATAACCTGTGGATCATGTATGAACTAACTACATGAGTTATGTGGAGGAGTTCGACCATCCCCTAGAGGGGCCTTCTATAAACGAACTATGACAAAATTCAAAAATTGAACCTTCCTTCTCTTCTGTAACTGGCCACTGCCCATAAGGAAGAGATAAGCCTTCTTTTGAAAGGTTGTATGCTACCCTTTTTCTCTCCTTGTAGACATGGTGAATAGAAAAAGAGTTAAGAGAATCCAAGATAAAAAAAAACTCCTCCAGGAGTGGTTGTAGTCTAATATTATGACATATATGAGCTTTTATGATCCAATTAATCACCACCATGGAATCCCCAAAGTTTTGCAACGAGTTTACCCCTTTTTCCCCGATTAAGGATAGAAGCAACTTTAAAGCCAATAACTCTACATAGTTATTTGTTCCTGGCCCTAGGCCCATATTTAATTTGAAAGTATGGGTGATAGAAAGATGAAGGACCTCTCCCCCTCCATAGAACGAGCCTTCATTTTGTGAGGCTCCATCGAAATAGGCACATGGATTTCCACTGTTGATTTCTTTTGTCACCACCTCCTTGACTGGTGACAGGTCCTTTCCTTGTGGAAAATGGGATAGGATGTTGAGGTTTTGTGCGGAAATGTGTTCAGGTAAGGATGGCCAATATTTGAAGATGGTTGTGTTTATATCCAATCAGATCCCTTAGTTTATAAGAAAAGGAAGATATTTTATGTTTTTTATAAGGGGGTTTGCGGACCACAATTTCCATGCTTCTTCAATACTCTGACCCTGCCACCTGCACGACTAATTTAGGGAGGTGGAACAGACGGTCCAGATATGACATGTAAAAGGACATGCTATGAACATATGGTGGGCCGATTCATCATTTTCCTTACAGAGTGGGCACCACCCAAGCCCTTACAAAGACCTTGTCTTCATTTTGTCCCACGTTGGCACTTTTTTTTTAATAAGACACCGCAAGAAAAGGTAAGATTTTAAATGAAATTTCAACTTCCAAATCCCTTTCCACCACCATTCAGGGTCCTATTGAAAAAGGTCCACATGTAGTTGTGAATAACCCTCTTTTGGAGAATATACCCCAAATGGATTATATTTCCATACCAATTGGTCCTACTTTTTTGTAATATGGATATGGATTTCCATAAGGGATTTGATATGCTCCCCCCAACTCATCACCAAATCTACCTCTGGTCCTAATTGCATTGTCGATTTCCATGCCTGACTCCATACAAAATTTTGGAGGGGATCAACAACTTGAGCCAAAGAGAAGATCCCTCGATCATGAAGAGAGTTGATCAGTTCTGGAGGAAGTAAATGACATCTCCCACTTCCCGGACAAAGGTCCATTCCCAATATGATTATCAAGCTTAAACCGACCTACCATGCCAACCCATATCCTATAATAGAGAAGGATTTAGTGAGGGCCTTCCAGATAATGGAGCAATTTAATGAAGCTTTTGATGGCCTCCTGATCCAATCCTCCAAAGAATTTGGTCGTATATATTTCTGGGTAACCATTTCCATCCATAAAACTTTATTTGTGATCAATCACCACCCTAATTTGGCTACCAGGGTGTTTGCAAAGAGGTGTATATTTTTCATACCCCAGCCACCTAACGACTTGGGGATCACTAGTGTCTCTCATTTGACCCAAGGCATCACAAACTGTTCTTCTTTCCCGACCCAAAGAAATCTTAAGCATAGACGTCTGATCCTTTCTAGGATTCCTTTTGGCATTGATGCTAATGAAATCCAATACATCGGAATTGCTTATAGCACCGTCTTGACAAGGATCATTTGACCTGCCCTGGACAACCATCGAAAACACCAGATCTTGAGTCTCTTTTCAAGTTTTTCCAAAATCCACCACCAGTCCTCTTTTCTATACTTGTTAGGTTTTAGGTGGAACCCCAAGTACTTAAGGCCCTCATCAAAAGGAAGTAGGGTGAAAGGAAAAATCTCCATGTAAACTATTTTTCTCTGTCTTCCATAATATGTGTAGACATTGTGGTTATTGTTAGATTTTCAGTGAGCTATGGCTCATGCATTTTTTTTAAATTTTCTATCAACAATTAATTGAACCATAACTACTGCAGCAAACCAAGATCACAAGAAGAAGATCCATGAACAAGTACACAAGAAGTATCCTAGGAAACCCTTCTCAACAAGGGAAGAAAACCCAGCCAATCCTTTTCTATATTCCTCAAGAGAAAGACCTTCCACACCATCACCAAAACTAGCACACAAGAGGGTGTTGCAATTCTCATAATTTCATACC
>CBVK0102975491.1:0-21669 GCA_900067695.1 Picea abies
AGTTGGTGCTGGAACATTTAAGGATTTTTTTCTTCCTTCTAGTGGGTGCTAGAGAAACCATGGAGTTGGTGCTTCCTTTTAGTGGGTGCTAGAGAAAACAGGGAGTCAGTGCTTCCTTTTAGTGGGTGCTAGGGAAAACAGGGAGTTGGTGCTTCCTTCTAGTGGGTGCTAGAGAAAACAGGGAGTTGGTGCTTCCTTCTAGTAGGTGCTAGAGAAAACAGAGAGTTAGTGCTCTAAGAAAGTAGCAGCTTGCAAAACAGAGGTTGTAGCCTCATTATGAGTTGGTGCTCATAAGTATGATAATGTACAGAATGTAAAGATTACTTATCATATAAAGAAGAAGATATTTTTACCCTTTATGGGTTTCCTCAGGAAATATCTGTCTCTGTGCATTTCATGTGTGTGAATGATGCTGAATATTCTGCTTCTTACTTTCCTATACGATTGTGATTTTCATTGAGTTTTCTGTAAAGATTTAAAGTGGGCATAATTGTTTAAGCACAATAACAATTGATTCACCCCCCCCTCTCAGTTGGCCATCATTTCTTTGAATTGAAAACCATTTAGAGTGATTTAGGAATTGCTTTGGAAGGTTACGATCGGGTATCAGGACATTTTTTTTGGAGTTTTGGGTCACTTTTAACAGTCTGTGGGGAAAAATCTCAGATGGTCAACTTGATCATATAGGTTAGGTTTCCACCCCTGCTTTTTTATCTCGTTGTCTCTATCCCTTTGCCATAGGATTGATCCCATCAGGTTGCGACGCAGAACCATCATTTCTTCTTTAGAAGTATCGCAATTTTGGTGGTAGAGCTTACCAGAACATGGATTCCCTAGGTAGATCCCACTTGCATTATTGTGTCGATGCTATCATTAATGACTATTGGCTCAGGAGTTCTTTTAGCTTTGCCTGATTACAATTTTTGAGCCTCATTTGCATGACTCTTTATCACTCTTGACCTCACCCATGGGACTCCCAAAACATAACAGGTCTTCTTTTAAGCCCTTTTTAGACCCTCTAAACATGAAAATATTGCTGAGTGATCTTGTGGCCTTTCATGCTTGTTAAAATGAAATTTGTAGTCACGTCTATCCGGTGGTAGTTTACCCCTTTTTCGGTCCGGACGATCAACTGTATGAACAAATGTATACTCGTAGGAAATTCAGTTCTCTAGAAGAGTACTCTCAGGTATAAATTTAACCCTTTTTCGGGCCCGAGGGACCAAATTTATGAAAAAGGAACCCCCACGGAGTCCATAGTTAAGCTCTTTTCAAACTCCCTAAAATTGAAAAGATCACTGAGTGACCTTATTCTTTCACACTCGTTAAAATGGTCTAGAAGAACATTCCCGACGGAGTCCATAGTTAAGCTTTTTTTCGACTCCTTAAAAATGAAAAAATGGCCGAGTGATCTTGTCTTTATCACACTCATTAAAATGGTTTTGAATAGACGTCTTGTCGGTGCTAGTTTACCCCTTTTTCGAACTGACTAGATTACCTTCGAAAAAGGTACCCCAGTGGAGTCTCCTTTTACGTTTTGCAGACTCTCTAAATATGAAAAACCACCGAGCTTACCTTCTTTGGGCTCATTAAACTTACATTGAAGGACATTACCATTGTGTGTTTTGTTAACCACGTTTGCATACCTGTGTCTTTGGTATAATGCCGGCTCCATGTTGCTCTCAACTGAACCATCTGAAGCATGCCTTATAGCAAGCCTTGTAGCACTTTGCCTCTATGTCTTGACACCTTTGGTCCCAGGAGGGATTTTTCCCGAGTGTCCTTTCTTTGAACATTAGTCTTGTCCTTGCGCCTCGAACTTGTATGTTTGCGAAACTCATTCCTCCTTTGTAACATAACATTCTTTTATTCTTTTATTCCCCAAAAAGAGGAAGGGAAAAGTATTTTCTTTGTATTGGCAACATAATGAGTCACCCTTGGATAAAGCACATCTGTCCATTTTTTCGTCAAAGTCCCTCCTTCGTTTGGTTATTCTTCCAAACATATGGAGAGTTTGCATTGCCTTCTGCATCGTGAACTTATGTCAAATGCGATGCTGCCTGAGTCTCATCAGTTGTCGTGCTATTGTTCAAGGGAATTTTTACCAAGCCTGAGTCGACCCCTCTACAGTTTGTCCCTTTCCATCATGCTTGGCCATCCAAAAAGTCCAATCAAGTCTTTGTTCGAGATCAATGAAGCCTTCAATCTGTTCATCAAGATCCTCTAGTCCATGACCAACGAGTCGTCAAAGACCTCTGGGTAGTAAACTCATACACTCATATTACACTCCTACTCGAGTTTTGAAGATTTTGAAGTTGTTGCTCGAGCTCTGAAGACCTCATCTCCAACCATCAGGCCTTATCAGCTTCTAGAAGATGGATACTCTACATGTATATCTTTTTGATTTCGAGATGTAGCTCCACTGTATATTGCTCGTGGATACACTTTATATAGTTATATGACATGGATATATAGTGTATTTGATTGGTAGCCATGATTTTATTTCATCCCGAGCATGGGTATGCCCGCCTCAGTGAGACAATTATTATTTTGCAGAAGGCACCTCTCGATTTCTGGTCCCTAGGCTCACTTGTTTGGAACGTTGAGGAAGATTGTTAATGTATTTCGGCCATCAGATGCTCTTCTGACCTCACACATTAGGGGGAATCTGTTATAACCCTAATTTTCACCAGACATGCTTACCTGGCATTAGGCCATCTTAGATTCCTTCTTTTCCAAAACACTACTGAACAAATCTTCTTAAAAACCCCTTTTATAAAGACCCACGCACCCTGCTCCATTACTGCACACGTGTACATGCTAGCTGACCCAAGACAACATGCGTGTACCTACAAAAGCACGGAAAAAGGAAAGTTGCTGACGAAACACACAACTTTGGGTAAGTTAAATAAATCTTTTGGCCATGCATGGCCGGTCACTCGACCAAATACCTAGCTTCTTCTAGCCTATAAAATAAGGGTTAGGGGTCCCATTTGAAAGGAGGAAAATCATAGTAAAGAAACTATACCCGATTAAGCATTCCCTTTGTCCCAACCTTCAACCATACTTGTGCAAAGAGAAGTATAGAGAAAAGCAGTTGGAAGACAGTGGAAGAAGATCCCAAGACCAAGATCGAGGAGCAGTGGCCGACTTTATCATTGTAAGGTATCATTGTGAAGTTAATAAAAGAATTGCTTTTCCCGTCCCGCCATATGAGATTTTCATTATTGGAATATTTATTGTATGATTGATTAAATCTCTAACCCGTTAGTTCATAGATCAAATGCATGTGGAGTTCTTTGTTTGTCTTTAGTGAATGTAGGTCAGCATTGGGAGGAGAGTTGCAATCAAAGAACAACCAAGTGTGAAAAGGGATTGACATCAAACATGAAAAATAAGGTACGTCAACTTAATATCTTGAGCCTTGTATTTACATATGATTAATGGGGGTTTAGGCATGGGATGATGGTAAAAAGTAAGAAAATTTAGGTCATTTTTTCATGCATGATAAAAACCTTAGTGCTAGTCCGTAGGAGGGATTTCCCACCCACAACAGGTAGTATTTATTTCCCCTACACAAGAGATCATATCTTTGTCTTACAAGATTGAATTTGAAACTACAAACAATGTGGAAGAATACGAGGCTCTTATTTTGGGTTTGAGGGATACTAAAGACATGAAGATTGAAGAGCTAGCAGTGTTTGAAGATGCTAAATTAATTATTCATCAAGTCAAAAATATGTATCAAGCTAAACACCCCAGGTTAAGGACTTACAAAAATGAAGTTTGGGATCTTGTTGATAGTTTCTTCTTAGCTTTTAATATCTCATTTGTTCCAAGAGAGGAGAACACTATGGTAGATTCCTTGGTTGTCTCAACAAGTAATTTCAGAGTTCCTTTGCCCCCTAAACTCAAATATGATGTGGAAGTGAACTATAGACCCTCTATACTTGACAGTGAAAAAAATTGGAAGGTATTTGAGGATGATCTTGAGATAAAAAGATTTCTCGAAACCATGGATGAGTTTTCTGCCTTACATATTGATCAAGATCATGATTATGAAAAAATCCCTCATGCTAATATTTTTTCTGAATAAAATTGCTAACCATCATATTGTTCAGTTGCCCAGTAACCATATTCCAAAAGGACTAGTCCCCTTGGAGATATTGTTTGACAGAAATGATGTTGCTGTAAAGGTTGAGGGTTCAACTAAAAATGATGATGTGACTGAATGCAATTTAGGTATAGAGGAGGATCCAAAGTATGTCAAATTGTCTAGCAACTTGTCAAAATAACAAAGGGATGACTATCTTAACATTTTAAAGGAGTTTGTTGATGTGTTTTCCTGGAAATATGAAGATTTACGAACATATGACACAAACATCATTGAACATAATATCCCTTTGAAAGAGGAGACCAAGCCTTTTAGGCAGAAAATCAGACAGATAAATCCCATGATGTTGCCTATTATGGAAAAATAAGTGAAGAAGCTGTTGGATGCCAAGATCATCATTCCTTTGAGATAATCTAAGTGGGTGGCTAGCTTGATCCCTATGAGGAAGAAAAATGGGGAAATCAAATTATGTGTTGATTTTAGGAATTTGAATAAAATCTCCAAGAAAGATAATTACCCCTTGCCAAAGATGGAGCACATTTTTCAGAGAGTGACTGGTTCATCTAGGATGTCTATGATTGATGGATTCTCAGGCTACAATCAGATATTTGTATTGCCTAAATATAGAGAGAAGACATCCTTCAGTACTCCTTGGGGCACATTCATGTTTGCTAAAATGCCCTTGGATTAATGAATGCAGGAGAAACCTTTCAATGAGCAATGGATATTGCCTTTATTGGGGAGAAGGAAAAATTTGTAGTCATATATCTAGGTGAAATTACAATGTTCTCAAAATATGATAAAGAGCACTATCATCATTTGAAAAAGGTCTTCCTAAAGTGCAAAAAGTTTGTTCTCTCTCTCAATTCTAAGAAGTCTTTGTTTTCTATGAAGGAAGGTAAGTTATTGGGGCACATTGTATCAAAATAAAGGGTAAGAATTTATCCAAGAAAAGTAGAGGAAATCCAGACCTTATCTCTTCCTAGATCCAAGAAATAAGTTTAGTCTTTCTTGGGAAAAATCAATTTTTTAAGAAGGTTCATCTCCAACTTTGCTGAATTGGTTAAGTACATTACAACCATGCTTAGAAAAGGAAATGAGGTGAAATGGACTTCTGAGGCTCGAGATTCTTTTAACCAAATAAAAAAGGCCTTGAATGAAGCACCTGTGCTCATCATCCTTGATTATTCCAAGGATTTTATGATATTTTCCTTTGCCTCATTTGACACATTGGCTATTGTTTTGTTGCAGAAAAATACAGAAGGGTTAGAGCAAATTGTTTCCTTTTTCAGTAGAGCATTAAAGGTTACAAAGACCCCAAAGTTACGAGCTTCCGGAGTAAAAGAGATCCATATATCTGGAGAACAACAAGGATCGTTAGATATTCAAGTATGAGTCCTTTGGAGGGTCGATAATTTGGTGCTTCGGAGGAAATGGGTTGCTGAGTAAAAAGATATCCCTGGAGTTTCGAACTCTAGAGTGGACTACAACTGTTAACTGAGGTAAAATGTAAATCGTTAGATCTCCAAGATTTGTGGTGGTTCGATTACTTGGATGGGACAATTTCAAGTTGTATAGGTGGAAAACCCTGAAGTCCAGATGTTCCGTCATGGATCTCCACCGTATAACTCGTAAGATGAAAATCACCGCCAACCGTCATATTTTATGTAAAAGTTACAAAGGAAGGTGGTAGGGTAGGGTAACCTACAACTGCTGGTCAAATAAGTAATGAACGAATTCAACTGATTAGCAGTTCAAGAGATATTGAGTGTTGGGTTGAAGAAATGTCTAGAACACTAGAGTTCCAGAGCCCTGAATAGTGCTCCTTAGGACTAGCACCAAGTTCTGGCTCCCGGTCACATGCATAACTTGGTTTAGGTAAAAGGGATACCACCTGTATTGGAAGTAAGTAAATTTTTTACCGAAAAACCAGGAATGGGCATCCCACAAATCCCAAAGTAAATAGACTTAAGTAACAAAATTTTTATAGGACTCCACACCCCTAGATACTTTGGGTAAAACAAAATCTAATATGAGAAAAAAAATAACCCAAGGTTTAACAATTTCACGAAAATCCACCATTCGACATAATTGATTTATTGTACACTTAATAAGAAGTTATGGTACAAGTTCAGATCCAGTACGACTCTCGACAACGAACCCATCAATACAATTGATTTGGATTTTTAATGAAATTCAACAAGGACTTACGATACAAATCGAAACTAAACCTCAAATGACCAAGAAACAATACATTGATAATGCCCTAACATAAACCCCTTAAAAATATGATCAACATATTTAGGTAAGGATGAAAATATAGATTTAAACATAAGCTATATGAAATATAATGTTTTCACTTAATTAGGGAGGATCATACCGATATATAGAGTTATGAAAATGTATGAAATTTATAGTGAAGATTTAATATATAACACTGTGGCTATTATTCGTTTGTCAACAAACATAACACTTGGAATTTAGACCTTCAAATGATTCTATAGTGACTCTATCCATCTATTGTACTGATACTCTCATAATATAAACAAATTCAACTTATAAATACTAGAAATCAATGAAGCTTATGTGTTTAAGATGTCCTTCCAGACCTTGTGCTCCCTCCCTTCCTTCACTTGCTAATCACAGAGACTTCATCGATACCTCCCAACCAACGGTAGGGGTACTCTTCTTCCCCCTTAGCACCCCGAGCCATAAAGGGGCCAAGCAAACAAAAACTAGAACACAATAGCTTCCGGGCTTGCCTCTCAAGGAAGAGCTTCCACTCTTTTCACAAGCTTGGAGTCCCAACTCTCACAAGTAAAAACACAGTCAATCTAAAATTCGACAGAAAACAATTTCTTCCCCAGGGTCCGATCCTCTTATCTTCTATGTCCCTTTATTTATAGATTTTCCCCTCACAAACATATGTCCCTCATGCATAATTCGTCAATTTTTAGAAATTCAGTTCAAGTATTAGTCATCCACTACAGGTGTCACATTCTCCCCATGTTGCACAAGTAATTTCTCTTTTATTTTATTTATTTAAAAGCCACCTTTCCTCACAATTCCCCATGTGTTCCTAAATTTCCTCTTAGTTTTCTCTTAGTTTCCCCAAATCCCCTTAATTAAAGGTTGTCTCCTAACTAGATTTTAGTTAGGGTTGGATTAGGAGTCTTATTAGTTAGACTAGGATTAGTTGACTCAAATTCTATTCTATGCACAACCCATTCTCTCAAGTTGTAATTATTTCTAAAAGGATTTGTTTTTAGTAATTTCATGCACCCTTGTGTATTTTATCACTTCCTTAGGTCTTTTCTTACTATTTCCTAACATTTTATTTCCTTCAAATCTTTACTCATGTCACAATTTAATTAGTCCCTTTATTTTAAAATTTATGGTGCGCTTTAAAAATTTATACTCTATTGTTTAATTAATTTTTTTAATTGAACAAGGTCAAATCATTCCAGTGTTTTCTAGGCCACCTATGTTTATTGACTCATGTTTCAATTGTGTGACATGCCCGTCAAGATGCATCTCGTGCTCCAAGGGTGTGACTCACGTAGAGTTGTTTTTGGAAGTTTGTCCAACCCATTGGAGTCAAAAATCCATTCGGTTGACCTTGTGAGAGACTAAGGGATTCTAAGGAATAAGGACCTTGCCTTATTGCGCACCCCTTATAAATCTACATGAGCGACTATCTCAATTTTCCCTCACGACACCATGGACCACCCAAACTAGGTAACCACTAACCTACAATTTTGGCCACAGTGGGAGTGCTAGTAGGCTGTGACAAAGATGCTGCCACACCTCTCCCTCAATATATGGTTTTTTGTGCAAGGCCCCTTTACTCCTTATGTGAGTCAGATTAACAAGCATCGTCAAGTCTGCATCCACTGACAAAAACAATGTCAAAATACATATATATAAATCATACTAAAATCCATCATAAATCATATGTGCATAATAATGAAATACTCAAACAATAAAATCCACTCCCTAACTCAATCTAGAGTCCAAGGAAGCCCTTTGATGCCACCGACATCCATAACCTGTCATGTGTCTTGCACACTCTAGATGACTTGTCAAAAACACATGTCAACACATATATATACATCAATAAAATCAAACAACTATAACACCTCAACATCATCATATATAACCCAAAACTAGAATGAAATCATAGTGTTCCATACCCGGATCAGTTGCAAGCAAGTGTTGTCACAGAATAAATCAATAATAGAATACTCGGTAGAGCAGGATGTTACAACTTATTTAAGTTTTCTTTAGCTCCCATGATTAATTATTATTTAATCTTTACTCTAATTAGTAATTTTTATTCTTTTTTCATACAATTGGTCGAGAGTGGGATACACTACATTTTTACATCGTAAACAATCTTGATTGGATGAAAGTATGTATAGATCAATGTAATATACAATGTAATGATAGGTTATCGTGGGAAGGGGTGGCTACTTTTCTTAAAGAAGCTCATATTAATCAAGATACCAATCTTACATAAAGGGAAATTGATTTAGCATATGGTTTAAAAGATAAACAAGCAAGCACATCATTCACCCACATCTTGTTTCAATTGTTTTCCATTCTATTAATCTAGGTCATGGTCTGTTTCTTTTATAAATTTTTACTAAGTCTAAATATGTTTATTCATTGACAAATATGATTTTTTTTTTTATGTGTGGGGCATATTGCAGTTGAAACACCACAAGGCTATGTGGTGCAATGGTCGTCAATTTTAGATCAAAAAGTTGGATGATAAGAAGAAAACCTCTAATTATGGGATAATTGCAGTCTTTTAGGTCACTAATGTTTCCTCTAGAAGTGACAAGCATCCAATAATATCCTAAAATATATAATATGGGTATTTGAATGATATAATCAAGCATGAATTTAATTCCTCCAAGTTAGGTCTTTTCGAGGTCAAATGGTACATGTTATAAATGAATGAACGTGATCTCTAAAGAACTGCTATTGAGCATGAAAATGGATTTACCATGGTTAATACAAGGACGTTTGAGCTGGGTACATAAACTTATGCTCTTCCAAGCCAATGTGAGTGGGTATTTTATTAAGAGGTTGTAGGTAAATAAGTTTGGTCATACATTGTTAGATATGATCCAAGATGAAGGCCTGCAAAGTATAATGTACCAGAAGAAGATGATATTGAAGAAGAATAAGATTCAAAGGAGCATGAGGTAGATGTACCGTTAGATGAAGAAGTCGAATAAGTTGAGCCAGATGTAGATGACATTGTTCTCAACAATCATATTGATGATGATATTATTGAAAACAACTTTGATGATGATGTTGATATGGCCAATCCTTTCAACATTTATTCTAAACTAGATGATACAGATGTAGAATTGGATGAAGAAGAAGATGATCAATGATATTGCAGAAATGATGAAATGTATGAGCTATGTGATTATATCTTTTATATGATTTATTTTCTTTAAAGTATTTATTTATATGGGTTAATCATCATCATCATCATCATCAACATCGTCATGGTCATCATCATCATCGTCGTCATCGTCATTGTCGTTGTCATCATCATCGCCATTGTCATCATCATCGCCATTGTCATCACCATCGTCATTGTCATCATCATCGTCATCTCTGTCATCATCATCACCATAAATCATCATCATCGTCATGGTCATCATTATTGACATTGTCATCATCATTTTCATCACCATTGTCATCATCCACATCATCATCACCATTATTATTGCCATAAATCATCATCATCGTGTGCCATCATCATCATCATAATCATCATCACACACCATTGTGATCATCATTTCCATCTTCATCATCATCATCATTATCATCGTCATCATCATTGTCATCACCATCGTCATCATCATCATCATCATCATTGTAATTGACATTGCCATAAATCATCATCATCGTGCACCATTGTCATCATCATCATCATCATGACCATTGTTATGATTACCATCGTCATCATCATTGCCATTTTCCTCATCATTTTCATGATCACCATGGTCCTCATCATCATCATTGCCATTTTCATCGCCATAAATAATCATCATGTTCATCATTATTGACATTGTCATCATCATTTTCATCACCATTTTCATCATCAACATCATCATCACCATTGTTATCACCATAAATCATCATTGCATGCCATCGCCATCATCATTTCCATTGTCATCATCATCATCATCATCATCATCATCATCATCGCCATTGACATCGCCATAAATCATCATCATCGTGCACCATTGTCATCATCATCGTCATCATCATCATCATTTCCATTGTCATTATTTTCATGATCACCATCATCATCATCATCATCATCATTATCATCATTACCATTTTCATCTCCATAAATCATCATCATCACATGCCATCATCATCATCACACACCATCATCATCATTGCATTCCATCATTATCATTGCATGCCATCATCATCATCATCATCACATGCCATCGTCATCATCATTTCCATTGTCATCATCATCGTCATCATCATCATCATCATCATCATCATCATCATCATCATCATCATCATCATCATCATCATCATCATCATCATCATCATCATCATCATCATCATCATCACACACCATCATGATGATGATGATGATCATCATCATCGCACACCATTTTCATCATCATTGTTATCACCATTGTGATCATCATCATCATCATCATTGCCATTGTCATTTCCATAAATCATCATCATCATCATCATTGTGTGCCATCACCATCATCATTTTCATTTTCATCATCATTGTCATTGTCATGGTCATCATCATCATCATTGTCATCATTGTCTTCATCATCGTGATTGACATTGTCATTGCCATCATCATCGTCATCGTCATCACCATTATCATCATCATCACCATTGTCATCACCATTTCCATCCTCATCATCATCGTCATCGCATTCATCATTGTTATCATTGTCATCGTCATCATCATATTCATAGTCATCATCATCATCATCGTCTTGGTCATTGTTTTCAGCATAATTAACATTGTTTTTGTCACGATCATGGTAATCAACATTGTTTGCGCCCTCCTCCTCCTCCTCATCATCATCATCATTGCCATTGTCATGATCACCATCATATCATCATCATCGTTGTCATTTTCATCATCATCGTCATCGTCATCGTTTTCATTTTCATCATCATCATCATTATTGTCATCGTCATCATCATCGTTATTGCCATGGTCATCATCATCATTGTCATCGTGATTGTCATAGTCCTCCTCCTCCTCCTCATCATCATCAATGAGATACTAAATTTATGGGTTGACATCACTATGTATGACATGGATCATCACTACGTAGTCATCATCATCATCATTGTTGTCATTTTTCATTGTCATCACATAATCAACATTGTCATCGTCTTACTCCTCCTCCTCATCATCATATTGTCAATGTCATCGTCATTGCAATCATCATCATCGTCATCGTCATTGTCATCATCATTTTCATTGTCATCATCATCATCATTGTCATCACCATAATCAACATTGTCGTCGTCGTCGTCCTCCTCCTCCTTATCATCATTGTCATCATTGTCATTGTCATCGTCATCATCATCATCATCATCATCTTCATCATCATTGTCTTCATCATTTCCATTTTCATCATCATCATCATCATTTCCATTGCCATGATGATGATGATGATCGTCATCATTGTCGTCGTCATTTCCATTTTCATGATCACCATCATATCATCATCATCATCATCATCGTCATCATTGTCATCATCATCTCTTCATCATTGTTATCATCGTCGTCATCATCATCTCTTCATCATTGTTATCGTAGTCGTCATCATCATCGTCATCATCATCATTGTCATCACCATAATCAAAATTGTCATCATGATCATCGAAGTTTATAAGTGTATAGGTGGTTTGGGTTATATGTGTTAAGGGTTATATGATTATGGTGGTTTTGTAGCAAGGGTTTGTGTTTAAAATCTTATAAAATAATGTTTATAAAGGTTAATGTTAAAGGAATAAGGTTTATAAAAGTTAAATAATGATGGTTAAATGATAGAGGGATATAGGCTTTAAGTGTTCTAGTAGTTAAGGATTAGGGGATATAGGGGTTTGAGTGTTGGATAGGATTTAGTGGTAATAATAGTTTTAAGGGTTAGTTATTATATATGTTAGAAGGCGTAGATATCATAGGGACATGGATTAAGATTTATATTGAAGTATGCATATTTTCACAGTTCCTCATAAGGTTGTTTGTAATTCTAGAAATAAACTGTGTATGGAGTTTTTGAAATGTCTAACGTTTTGAGTGGACACTCCACCCATCATTAGGGACTATTGAAGCAATGGGTGGAGTGTGGAGTGTCCACTCGAAATTTTGGACGTTTCAAAAATTCCACACATAGTTTATTTCAAGAATTACAAACAACAAGAATTATATTGGTTAAGGGTTATGGGTTATAATGGTTGGGGTTTATATGGTAAGGAGTTAGTTATTATAAAAATTAGGGGTTATAACATTTAGAGTTTAGTTTTAATGTGGTTATAAGGGTTAGGTATTTGGGTTGTAGGGGTTGTCTATTGAGTTTATTGTTTATCTATATTATAAATATAAATTAAATGTTAGGGGTTACATAAGCAATGGTTTATAAACATTATAGGAGTTAGAGGTTATAGGAATTAGGGCTTATATGGATCAAGGTATATAGAATAAATAGATATGGGTTATGTCAATAAAGGGATTCACAAATCGGTCTTGTAAAGTAAAAGAGTGCCCCAAACAAGCACCCAGAATTGTCTAATAAATCCAAACCAATGACCAATTAGGACCAACTAGGGGAAGAGGACCGGAAAAAAATCAGAACACTACCTAAGCACTAAACATCATCATCAACATAATCAACATAGTCATCCTCCTCCTCCTCCTCATCGTCATCATCATCATTTTCATTATCATTTTTGTCATTATCGTTGTTGTCATCGTCGTTGTCATCATCATCGTCGTCGCCAATGTCATCACTGAAATCAACATTTTCGTCCTCATCCTTGTACTCATCATCATCGTCATTGTCATTGTCATCATTATCATCATCATCATCATCTTCATCATCATAATTTTTAATTTCTTTATTATTGTCATACTATAACTATAACCCCTTACCATTTTAACATTATCACCCTTACTATATAACCCCTTACCCTTTTACCCTTATCACCCTTAACCTCCCTTACCTTATAACTATAACCAATGTAACCTATCACTTATATATATTAATTATATAATATATAATAATATATTAATTATGTGTTATATATAATATAATTAATATAAATATATTTATATTAATTATATTATATACAACACAACATATAATAAAAAAAAACCAAAACAAATGTAACAATAACCAAAAAAAAATGTAACAAATATAATAAATATATTAATTATATTATATATAACACACCATATTAATATGAAATACCCAAAAAAAAATGAATGTAACAAAAACCAAACAAACGAAACCCAACCCACGCGTGAAGACAACCTTGCAACCCCACTCAAGACAAGGACACAACCTTGCAACCCCACTCGAGACAAGGACACAACCTTGCAACCCCTACGAACTATGGAGATATTGAACAGTCCTTCCCACCCGAGATATCAAGGAGACAACTAGATCCCAATAAACTGTGAAGATATTCAATTGAGCCTTCCTGAGACAAGAAGGAGACAATGCGAGCCAACTAGCAAGGAGGCCCTAGCCCACAACAAGGAGTCCCTAGCCACCAAAATCGGTGAGCACCTCTGCATTTTAATTTTTGTAGGGTTATTTTGTTATGTCAAAATGGTTTATTTATGCCTAGGATTGAACCCACGACTTCATCATGGACATAATTTTTGGGTTTAGGGTTTACAATCCATTTGTTCTCTAGAAGAAGTGATTCTGGGCACTATTGATTCCAGACTAGAAGCGATTCAAGGAGTAATTTAATTTTTGATTTGAACATAGAGATCAACTTAGTATAAATGGTGTATCCTGGCATCATAAAATTCTTGAAAAATCCTTGTAATGTCATAGTAGGAATTTGATCTCATCCACATTGATGATCAATATACAGAGAAAGGGATAGATTCAAGGAGTTGTGAAAAATGCATGATTCTCGCTACACATAAAAGGCCTGCTCCACTAGACATTTCAAACTCTTTTATGGGATTATTATAGAGGGTGGTAATAATTATTGAATTTCCTACAAATATTTCATCCATTTATTGGAATTTGGATTCCCCTTCTTTGAATATCCAAGCTCCTTGCATCATAAAGGAAACATAATGCATCTTGCAAGTTCATGTACTTTTTTTTTTTTCAATTGCAGTGGAGAAATATCTAATCTAAGTGTCTTCATAGCTTCAGGGATGTTACCTTTGTCCAATTGTTCAAATAAATTCTAGTGCAAGATCAGAAAAGATGCATCCCTCAACGTGTTTCCCTCCACCTCCACTTGATCAATACCTTGCAATGTAACAACACTTTAATCCCACTTTCCACCAAGTATTTGCTTCCTAAATAAAGATACAATTGAATACTAGATAAGTATTCCCAACTCCTCTTCCAAAAGGGTGCCAAAGGT
The DNA here is from genome assembly GCA_900067695.1 of Picea abies. Lineage (NCBI taxonomy): Eukaryota > Viridiplantae > Streptophyta > Pinopsida > Pinales > Pinaceae > Picea > Picea abies. The sequence goes on from CBVK0102975491.1 coordinate 14,765, forward strand.
CAAGGCTAAGGATTGTTATAAACTACAAAACAAATAGAGTATGCATAAGCCTCATGAATGGTTTTCACACAACGCAACTACATAAACACACACTAACCATACATAATCACTACAATAATTTCAATGAGTGGTACTAATATTGGGGCTAGAATAATCCTTGTTATTTGATGATAAGAACAAGTCAACAATTTTTGCACTGTTATTGCCTCTTCCATATTCCATGTTTCCAAAAACTGGTAACAACCAATGATCAAGAGTGGAGAGTATATTGAATGGAAAACACAAGAATTCGAATTGAGTTCATGGAGTATCAAAAAATCCTCATTTAAAAATTCCATAACATCAATATCCATATTATAAATAGATAAACCAATCCCCTCCGTGGCAACCATAGCTCCCTCCACATCACAATTCCATGCATTCCATGCATCTTTCATTTTATAGGATAGTTGAACTGATCAAGCCTTTATTTAAACATTCATCCACTATGAAATTTCCTATTAATGTTGACTGTCACTACACAAATTTGATAACCTAAGTCCATGGTGATGCTACTCATTATACGCTTGACTTGTGCTATTGTTTGAAGAAACAATACCCCCAATACTCAAAACATCATACACACCATTACTTGTTACTAAGATTCCATTGGAACAACTTGTGGATCCAAGAGAATAAGGTAGATATTTTTATTAGTATCTATCCAGTGAGGGATTTCCTGAGGTAGCATGACCAACATGATGATCATGTAGTATTAAAGTTGACCTTGCATAAGGGTTGTCTCCCTGAGCAACCTAATAGCATTTACAAAGTATTCTAGTGGTGGTTTGGGTCATATAACATGATGAGAATACATACTTGGGTTTTCCCACAAATATTGATTATTAGGTAGAGTATCATTGACAATTGAGCTTGAGCACACCGTTGCCATAATTTGTAAATGAATGATATTGGTGGAGTTGGCCTAACTTTCCAATAATGTTTATGGAATATTCTTGTTCAATTCTATATATAGGTATACTCATTTTTATCACCAAACGTTTGATGAAATGTGTTGAGCTCCAAAACAAGTACAAAGTCAAAGATGTTTTCTAGGATCAATATCATTTTGAATTCTCTAGCATTCAATGCATGTTCTAGAATGCTAAACTTTAGGTCCATGGGTGAATGAAGCTACGACATATCAAAAAATCTAACTTGATTGGAATGGGATACTTGTATCTTGTACAATCCATTTCATAAAATAAATAACTATATATATGAAGCTCACTGTTGTTGAACCATTCCCATGATTGATATATAAGATGAGATATATGCCATCTTATATACCTATTACATTTATCTATTATTGAAAGAGAGCATATTACTTACCTTAACTAACTTACTAACTTACTACACTTCTATAACAATCAAATAATGAAAAAATCAACAATACCTATTCCATCATATACAAATACACAAATTAACCATTCATCAAATTAGTGAAATCCAGCTAGAGGATCATTGCCAAGGATTAGGACGGGAGTAAATATAATCTATGTATTCATATTCACTATTTTCCTCTTAGATGGAGACAATCCTTCATAATTTCTACCCCTCAGGAGGTTGTGAATTGACATTTCTAAAAGGGTTTTATAATAATTTGTCCTCTAAAATATTAAACATGTATGAAACTGATCTCTACATGCCTAGTCTTTGGAGAATGTGGTCTTTTTGACACTGAATTGTCTTTAAAATGAGAATTTTGAACTACTCTAGAGTCGGCCCTTTCATCATGATTAGTTTGTCGTTTTGGTGTTTCCTTTGCTTCTCTTAATGGTTTATGATCAGAAGGGTTCCAATCCCTTCTTCGTTGAGTTTCATGGGACTTAATAAATATTTCATAGACCTTTATGTGAACATGAATAACTCTAGGAATATGCGCATTTAAGAGGGTGTACTATGTGGACCATTTTGACCATGTCTTTATCCATAAAATACTAATCAAACCTTGAAAGGATGAGCATTCCCCCAAATATGGTTAAGTCTTGTTGATAAATGTGCAAGGTGGACTCAACAACTTTAAATGAAGGTGTTTTACCTTTGACATTTGAAGGAAAAATCTAAGTACCATGTGTCCTTATTCGATGTAGGGAACTCTCCAACAATGTGCCTTCTACCAACCTCTTAACCCAAAAATAACAAATGAAAATCCAAAAAAAGTGGTGCAATGTTGCTCTCAATAATGATTACTTCCCTATTCAATGGTCTTACTTCCTTATAGTGATCATTATTATAGTACCGGGATTAGATTCACAATATGGAATGTTATGGAATTAATGGGAAGTGGTATCACTAGCCCTGAATGTATATTACTTACGATTGCAACTTACAAGCCCCACCTTTAGTATGAAAAGTTATTCCTTCTAAGTCCTATTTCGACACTTATTCCATCTTCACCAAAGAAAAAGAGTGAATTTTGTACTCAAGCCCAATGTTCACATGTGATTATTATGATCATGCTTGGCACATGCATTTTGACAATGTCTATTCAGGTGAAGGATGTGGATAAATTCAATCATATCGTTGCTAACTACGTTTCCTCATTCGACGGAGTGTATGTATAATCAAGTAGGTACCTGTCCGACCTATCATCCTTGAGCGAGAGAATTTCTAGAGGGACGAGGAAAGTGTTATGACGTCCAACACATCTAATAGGGAAAGATCAACTATAGGTGAAAAGGGCAAAATAAAATTCCGTAGGTGCATGGAATTATTTCTTGTTGAAGAAGGTTCATGTTCTTATGATGATGAGAGCATATGTGACACTGAGGTTCCTTTGAGGTACAAACATCTACTGAGACCATGGGTACCCAATGAATTTTCTTAGTTGGAAATTGACTTCTATGTCAATGAGAGGATTTATTGCATTGTTCCATCATCCATACATGGTTTGGGTCTATTCTCCATGGATGAAATAAATTTGAAAGATGGAGGACTTGTTGAGTTGATGGAGTATGTTGGGCCATGATACAACTATGTATATTGGTTGAGGCTGGTCCGATATATTCCAAGTATGCAGAGATATGCAGTTGCTGCAAATTACATACAACTAAAAGAAAACGATCACAATAAAGGAGAGACGATGTATATTGATGGAAGGCCAAAGGCACCAGACAATATTGTAGGGTTTGTTAATAGTAAAAGACCCGACAACAAGAAAACAATCCAATCGTATATTTGAGGGGCATGAAGGAAATCGAATATTCGTATGTGCAGTGAAAACAATAGCTACAAGGGAAGAGTTGTTGATCGATTACGATTTGAATCGAATCAATGGAAGAACTACTATTATGGGGGTAAACATGTTCTACCAATATATCAAACCTTTAATCAATGTTTTCCTTTTTATATCTTTAACATACATTTTAATATCTCATGCTTCTTAGATTATTTTCTAACATTCTAAATTGTCATGCATCTTATAAGGTGGCAGGGTGATCTTGGGAAGTCACCAACTAACTTAGAGTAGGTATAACAATGATTTTCATATCAATTTTTGGTTACAATAATTGAATTAACATGCTTATTTGTTGATGTAGATGAGCACACTTTCAGAGCAAGATGATCCTTGGAATGAAATATATGAATCTGTCAACCTGGTGGAAACAATTAAAAATGCCTTGAGAAAGGCAAATAAGGAACACATTAAATTGGCTAGGTCTAAGCCACTTATAGAGGATGGAAAGAAAAGGATGGAAATTTTAATCCAAGATATAGAACAATATGGGGTAAGCGCAATTTAAAAAAAAAGACTATTTCAGACACATATCGATTTATGAAATTTTTATCTAAAACTATTATATAAGAAATACTATAACATTTTCTTTCTATAGGAAATTTTTCATCCAATGGGACAACCTGGTCATGGGGATGCTGCTGGTGACAATGATGTACAAACCCCATAGCATCCTATCATTATCCACATACCTGTGAGGTTATTTTCCTCTCCGTTTCTGGCTCATAGGACTGAAACTCATGGGGCACACGAGACACCCTCACCACACATGTTAGACCATGCTCATGGGGGTCTACATGGATAATCTCATGAGGATATTGGTTATGTGTAACCAGAGCATTGTTATCCTAGGGAAACATCTGTTCAAAGCTCAGGAACACTCTCCATCACCTTGTTGGTGGATGAAAACTTGGTTCTCTTGAAGATACAACAAATCCCAGGTGTTTTTGAATATGTTAAATAGTTCCTACCATTTTATTGAAACCTACATATTTCATATTATTTTAATATAATTATTATATCATTTTTTAGGAAACAATATTTTTTACAGGGCCTTGCACGAAAAGGTTCTAGATATCTTCGGTCCCACCATTCCCACACAGTGGAGTGCCCAAAATAAAGATTTGAAAAATAATCTTATAGATCATATGGTCGGCGTATTTGGTGATATGTTCAATAAGTATGAAATCACCCCGAGGGTTGGTACATATTTGAAATATGTCAGAGATCAATATAGGGTTCAATTGAAAAAGAACCCTAAGTATGATTGTCCTCTGGCCATTCCTGAGAGAGAATGGAAGAATATACAAGAGGAAGAAAAGGAGAGCACATTGAGAAGTGAAGGGAAGACACCACCTAACCTAGGAAGGTAATATATGATAGTTTGAATTGAATATGTTGAATTTTGTTTAGTTATACATAAAAAATAGTGATATCTTATAACATACTTGAAAGTTTTCATAGGCTCCTAGACACATCAAAAGAAACAAAAGCAAGATTAGATAAACATGGACAACACAAACTTGGCCAAGGTGGTTACTTGAGATTAAAATCTAGAATTGTAAGTACCAAATACTTTATTCATATTATACATTATATCATCATGCAAATTTTATCTAATTGCAGCTATTAAGAAAAAATCCATATCTTATGCCATGCGATGTAGGGGGATAAATTCAATAGTGTCGCCACACAAGAAGACTTGATGCTTAGATTCAAGTTCGACTTTCAAGCTGTGGTGGAAATTGAAAAAGGAAGGGATCACATACACAATCTTACCCTTCGAATGAGTTGATAAATAAAATGACAAGATTGTAGTTGTTGATTACTTGTCCAATATATTGACAATTGATTTTACCCATCAATTAATTATGTCTCTATTTGTTGTAAGCAGGCAAGCAACACCGATTCATTTGATGGTGGTGGACAACAACCCCATGATACTAGTGGTTCACAAACCCATGATCACGATATGCTTGTATTTAAAATAAAACTAGAATATGATGATCATAAATATTTCCCTCATATGGTGTACTTATAATTTTTCTTGTTTCAATGGCAGAGCATGTAGATGAGGGTGCTCGAAGAGGAGAGGAACCGATGAAAAACCAACCAACGATGTCCACTACTCCCCCACATAAAAACATAGTAATGATGTTGGTACTAATGGAACATTGTTATGAATAACAACTAACCGTGTCCTTTTAACATTTTTTGTTATTGTAGTGGATACCCCTGTAGTGCATCGATGTCCACATCCTGCTACTAGAAGTGTAACGTCCCCGACCATCAACCCTTATTGCCAAGAAACGCTACTACATGGAATATATAACATATATACTTATAAATAATATGCATTAAATCAAATTGAGACATTTAACATGGATTTACTGCTATCATACATACTTAAACAAAATTAATAGCAATTCAAACTTGCAACATAATACATGATAACATTTCAAGACATAGAAATGCATCACATACAAATTAAGTACAAAATTAACACTTATCTTTTAAGCTAGCGTAACACCACCAACTACGTGTATACCTTCCACGAACCTCCCAACCTTAGACTGCGCTGCTCATCACTCTCAGTAGTAGGTCACCCCCGAGCTGGGACTAAGTTGCACCGAGCAAGGGAATCCTAGGCTAGGCAAGGTCAACGAAAGACACACAGTTTATGAGGAAGGATTATCTCCCAGAAGCCACTTATGCCCACTTCTCATAGACTCTCATTCCCCACATGCTTGTCCCACCCTAGGAGTATACACCTTCACTGTCACCAAGACAATCCTTCGACTACTAAACCTCCCTTGCCTTGGGCTTCAATAACAGGCTAGACTAGAATTCTCCGAGCTTTGTGGCAGCTATAGGACCCCTTACAAGAGATCTCACTTCCTCTGTGCACTCTCTCACATGGATAGAGTCGCTCATAGGCTTGACAACTTGCTTCTTCAACCACAACCACCTCTCTCATCTGGAGAGAGTGTTGCACATAGGCCTGAAAACATGCTTCTTCATCTCCGTTCCAGCATAAGGAGGACAACAAGGCTCATCAAGGAACATATGACGGTAGCCAATCACACTCAGCCAAGGGACTGCGTGGCCACAACAACCCACCAACTATAACACACACAACATAGGCAATTACAGCATGCTCAGGTTTCATAGACGACAACAACCCAGATGGTTAAGCACGAACTTAGATTTGTAGAATGGATAAACTGGGTTCACAGGACACACAGGAGACACGACTCAATCCACGAGGTTTTCCATTGGTTTTCAGGGTGCGTGACAGGAACATTATGCAAAGGTCGATGATGGAGACCAGACACAGAGACTGGATGAAATTTGTGGGAATAAACTAGTCGATCGCAGAGGTCTCATGGTTTCGGTTTTCAGAGCTGTGTGAGGTATGCAACGATCAGACACCGACTCCAAATGATTCATACATCAGATGGCCAAATGGATGAAGAACCCCCATAATGGATTGATTCTTGGGTTAAATTGCATGTGCCTGGGCCGACACATGTCACCCATGAAGATACATATACTCCATCGAGTATGCATTCCCTTTTGCACACGTTGGAGCTGCATGCGTTGCCTCTCCGAGGACTTAGGATAAAAA
>CBVK0102975565.1:0-11319 GCA_900067695.1 Picea abies
CTAGATCTCATTGACAACTCATCAATGGATCATGACAACACCTCATCAATTTATGATTCTTTGCATACAACTATGAATGTCGAGGAGCTTACACTTGCCTCCCAAATAGATCAATGGAACATGACAACACCTCATCAATTTATGGTTCTCTGCATACAATTGTGAATGCCCATGAGTTTACACTTGCCTCCAACTATTTGGGTTACATGGCATCTTACGAGCCATGGGGGTTCGATTGCTCTGTGAGCCTGATCTGTGATGGAACTCTGGGTGAGTGTAAGTGAGCGAGTGGAATGATGATGATGAGGAGTTTATGTGCCTGGTTATGGAAGTGTGCTCAGATTAGGATTTGCATGGGATCACACAGAGAGAGTTGTGAGGTTCTATGTGTGATCAAACTAATCTCACATAGAAAAAATGTGTCTCCTTCAAAATAGAACATGTGAAAGGTCAAACCGATCTCACTTGGCTATCAACGTAGAGCTCCGATATGACTTGTGTCCAACCAAAATATTACAATCCCTGTAGAATTGACGAAGACAATGCACGTACAATGTGTCTTGGTACGCTACAAACTTGTAGTGATAGAAGACTGATTGGTCTAATCCAGTATGGAGTGGAACACAAGGAGGAGGTGATGAGGTGAATTTCAAGAGTTGAAGGTTATAAGTGAATTATTAAAGGTTGCGCACGACTTCAAAAAATAGAGAAATATATCAACGCCTCCAATACAAAATGCTAGCCAAAATCCTCTTTAGACAATATTTATGCTCTGAGCACTCATATTGGATTAGATAAATAACAACGAATGTGGAGGAAAATCACATATCCTGTAGTGTGGTACACATCAAGATAACAATGAAATTGTTTTTACCATTATTCCCTCGAATGAATACAGATCTGAAATTTTGTTGGTGTAGATATCATCGATATTCTCTCGTGGATCACTATCATGGAGCTTGTACTAAACTCAACACTTCCATCTTCTTTACTTTGACTATATCTCTCATGGATGACTACCACAGAGGGGTTACCAGACCCTTAAGACCATAAGAGATTTGATAACATATTAAGAATTAGAGCACAAGCAAGACAAGACATGAACTGACGAAAAAGGATATAAGCAATTTGTTTCAAATTATATTGATCTCATGATATGAATTTATAGTACATGGATTGGACCACTTCTAGATCTAGATATAGATCTCATAGACAACTCATTAATGGATTATGATAACATTGTTGGACATGGTGTTATGTTTTCATTGATGTCAACAAGGGTTAATATGGTTTTATCATCCAGACAAGTACCCTGCGATACTGGTTGCAAGAGATCTTTCCAAGAACATTAACTCTGATGAAGCAGATGGAGTAATGAGTCGAATGAGAATATGGTTTTTTATTCTGAGACATACAAGGCTGAATTTTTTCCATAGAAAAAAATAAGATCAAAATCCGGTGCTCAAATAAAATACAGTAACTATATATAAACAAAGATCAAAAGGAACATGTTCCAAATCTACCCGAGATTTTAAATTCTTCGTTTATTATAATGGATGCTCTGATCATTATAAGTGTGAAAGTTGCAGGAATCGACAATATAGAACGAAGAACAATGTTGATCAATGGATCAAAATAAGAGCACGATCGAATGGTAAAGAAAGAAGAACAATATTGATCGTTGGATCAAAATAAGAGCACGATCAGATGGTAAAGAACGAAGAATAATGTTGATCGTTGGATCAAAATGAAACCATGATCCAACGACTCGGATATTTTTCTGCGAGTCCGATGAGCACCCCCAAAAATGGCTAAGTATCATATTCTATCGATTAGAATCATATAAAGAATCACTTAAAATTTTCTAAGTATGGTTCATTATGGAGGTAGCGGAAGTCGAGTGTGCATTTTGATGACATCCAAGAAGACATATGAGTCTGCGAGCCCGTGAAACTGAGAATAATTGCTTACAAATTTTTCTAAGTATAGGTTCATTATGGAGGTAGCGGAAGTTAAGCGTGCATTTTGATAACACCCGAGAAGACATGTGAGTCTTCGATTTTGCGAGTCTACCATAAAATAATTCTAAGTAAAGTCCATGTTTTAAATGAATGAGGACCGTCCACTCAACGGTTGATTAAATCCAAACCGTAGATATGTTTAAAGTGCCTAGATAATCTAGGGCCATCCACTCAACATTTGATCATATCTGAACCGTCGATATAATTAAACGCCAAGATAAGCGATGAAAATGAAGACATGTGAGTTTGTGAAGCGTCCACTAGACAGTTGATTAAATCCAAGTTGTGGATCAGTCTAAAGTGCTTAGATAAGCCAGGGTCGTCCACTCAACACTTGATCATATCCAAACCATCATCTAATTAACACCAAGATAAACCCTGTGCGTGATTGCTCTCAGTCATAGATGAGGGTTATATGGAAAACATGAGGCAATGAAGGGTTAAAATGTTGGATACCACATGGTTATAAGGTAAGGTCACCTAGTAAATAGAAAAAGTTCCTACAGGCTAAAACATAAAACAGGCCTTGCGTCTTCTTTGTTTAGATATTGGTCACAACGTTCAGTTCTATGAAAAAGGGGCCACAAGATTAGCACCCATCCATATGATCAACACATGAAATGTACGAGTGAGCATTAAAAAGTTTTAAATTTGTCTATTAAAGAATTGAGAACACAACGAAAAAGCGTGAGATCGAAATAAAATTGGTTAATCTATCAAAGACTAAGAGACCTAATAAAACAAGGCAAATAAGGGTTCAAAACTGTAATCAAACAGGTTTTTGTAAAACAATAAAAGTAATTTGCCCCTAAATAATAATATTAAGTTTATGAAGAGGCATAGTGAATCAATTGTCTTTTTCAAAGAGACACAATGATTCAAATATCATACACCTGTTGGAAGATTGTTTAAACATAAAAACATGATGACTGGAAGATGTCTTTATGGTCTAATTTAGAAGATCAAAACATAGACAGAGTCCAAGGAATAATGTGAAATATTCACATGAAGTGAGGGTGGAAGGGAGGAGAAAGGGAGGATTGAAGTCCTCTACAGGTTGAACTCTGAAACATGGAGTATATGCTTCCTCAAGTTGGTGCTTGAAAACAAGAGGATTGGAGTCCTCTACAGGTTGGAACCTGATCTACAGGGAATTGGTGCTTCCTCTTGTTGGTGCTTGAAAAATAGGGGATTGGTGTCTCCTTGAGTTGGTGCTCAAAAGAAGAGACTCTTACAAACTGTAACTTGTAAATGAAATATAATTTTTATGACTGTTACCTTTAAAATACAAAGTTCTGTACATTCTTGTTGATAAATTGTTATAAATTAATAAATAATTGATTTAATTTGAGAAAAAGAAGCAATACTGATTCACCCCCCCCCTTTCAGTATTGAACACAATTTGAACAATTGGTATGAAAGAAGGGTTCTTCACCATAGTCTAACCACTTGAAGGAAGATTCTGAGAAATCCAATGGATCAACAAGAATGAATGTCCTCCAACAAAGCACCATTGTTCAAGGAAAATGATTATTCATTTGGTGTATAGGGATGAGAAGTTATATGATGGCTCTTGGATGTGATGTTTATCTATCTGTGATAAATGGTTACATTACACCAACTACTGCACCTTCAGATGTTGTTGCAAAGAAACTCCACAATGATAATTCAATGGTTGTTAATGCAATTCTAGGTGGATTAGCAAATCCCATATTTGTAAAAGCGATGCATTGTAAATCATCAAAATAAATTTGGGAAAAACTTAAAGTCATCTATGAAGGGGATGGAAACATTAAGGAAACAAAAATTCAAACATATAGAGGGAATTTTGAGAGTATGAAGATGAAAGAGGAAGAAAAAATTGCAGAATATTTTCAAAGAGTGGATGAAATAGTCAATTGAATCAGAGCATTAGGAGAAGAGATAAAAGACAAAATTATTGTCCAAAAGTTGTTGAGATCATTACCAATGAGATGTGATGCCAAGGTATCTACCTTGGAAGATTGAGAAGACCTTGAAAATCTTACAATGGATGAACTTCATGGGATTCTTATAGCCTATGAGATGAGAACCGAGAAAGAAAACTCATCCAAAAGAGAAACAAATTTCAAAGCATCAAAAGCAACAAAGAACCATGAACATGTGCCAAATGAAAATCACTCAGACATATTATATGAAGAAGAGGCTAACTTTATAAGGAAACTCAAGAAAGGGTCTAGGAAATACAAAGGGAAGTTACCCCTCAAATGTTTTAACTGTGGCAAAGTTGGAAATTTTTCCTCCAAATGTCCCTATCCAAAGAAGTAAGAGAGTGATGATGAAGAAACGCAAAGTCATAAAGAATATAAAAAGAGCAAAACTTGAAACAAGAAGAAATTCTACAAGAAAAAGGAAAACTTCTACTCTAAAGAAGATAGTATTTTGTCTGACATGAGTGAAGATTACGAGGCAAAACTTTTATTTATGGGCATAGAAACTCAAAATAATGTTGATGATGATAATGAAGAAAACTATGAAGTTGAAGGAGAAGTAAACCTTGGAGGAGAACTTATTAGTGCTCTTGAAGAACTGAGAAAATATAAAAAGAAGAACAAATCATTAAGAGAACAACTATTAGAATATGAAGAAAAACAAAAATCAAAATCATTAAGAGAACAACTATTAGAATATGAAGAAAAACAAAAATCAAGAGAAAAGGAAGTTTTAATAACCATCAAGAAATTAGAGCAAATCATTATTGACTTGAAGACTCAACTCCAAGAACCCAAAAGAATTGAAGAAGTCATAAGTAAACAACTCAATGAAAAACAACTAGATTGTGAAAAGCTAGATGCTGATATGATCAAAAGAATTCTAACAAAGTATCTAACTCTACATCTCAGGAAACTAACAAAAATCCAAAAAGTTATGTAGCTTCCCTTCACAACTCTTTCAAAAAGGAAGAAAGCGAAATAAACAATGATTATAATCAACAAAAATCTGCTCTCCCTTCAAAAGAAAATGAATTTTAGAAGGAATATAACTACAAGAAGAACTCCCTAAAAAAGTATCAACATCTCTTTATTGGCTATTGTTACTCTTACAATAATTTTGGGCATAAAGCATTACATTATAGATTTTATAGAAAGAACAATCATAAGAATGTTCAAAAATATGGTTATAAGAACAACAAGAATAATAATAATCAAGAGAATAGAAACTATAATTCATTCTCTCCATTACAAGATTACAATGTTGAATGCTACAAATGTAACAAGTATGGTCACAAAGATAGTGATTGTAGACTGCCAAAACATCTCATAAAGACTTTCAACATTCAAGAAGAAACACATTGGAAGACATGGAAAGAAAAAACAAATGGAAGAAAAGGAAAATAATGTAAGGTAGCCCTATATGCTAAATATAAAAGGAGTCAATGGTACGTTGACAGTGGATGTTCAAAACATATGACAGGATATCAAGACAAATTCCTCGGTCTTAAAAGGAAAGAAAAAGGAAAAGTCACTTTTGGAGATAATGTCTCTGCCAAGATACTTGGAAAATGTACAGTCAGTCTAGGAAATAACAGAGCTAAAGAAGAAAATGTGCTATTAGTTGAAAATTTGAAGCCTAATCGCCTCAGTGTGAGCCAAACATGTGATCAAGGACACATACTCATATTTGACTCTTAAAAATGTGAAATTAAAAAAGAAGGCTTAGGAAAATTAGTGGTTGTTGCACCCAGGACACCAAGCGATGTGTATATCTTAAACATAGAAGAAGATGAAAAATGTTGCATGAGCCAAATATATGAAAGTTGGCTATGGCACAGAAGAATGGTACATATAGGTTTTGACAATTTGATAAAAGTTAGTAAAAATGAAGTTGTGAGAGATATGCCAAAGATTATTAAACCTTCAAACTTTGTTTGTAGGAACTGCCAACATGGAAAGAAAACAAGAGTAAGATTCAAGACAAAAGAATACTCTACATCAAAACCATTGGAACTTGTTCACACTCACCTTTGTGGACCAACAAGAACCAAAAGCATGCAAGGTGAACATTACTTCATTTTATTCATAGATGACTATACAAGGATGACTTGGGTATCCGTTCTCAAAGAGAAATCAGAAGATTTAAACCAATTCAAGGCTTTCAAAGAACATGTTGAGAATGAGACTGGTCTCAAAATCAAGTTCTTAAGATCAGACAATGGAGGGGAATTTACCTCAGATGAGTTCAATAAGTTTTGTGAAACTCGTGGAATTAAAAGACATTTTTCAGCTCCAAGAACTCTTCAACAAAATGGAGTTGTTGAAAGAAAAACTATAACTATCCAAGAAGCAGCCATAACTATGTTAATTGAAGCCAAACTTATATATATATCTATTGGAGAGAAGAAATATATACATCGGTATGCATACTTAACAGAGCTCAACTTAGAGTTAACCATGACAAGACACCATATGAGTTATGTTTTGGCAGACCAACATCAGTCAAAAACTTGAGATTCTTTGGGAGAAAATGCTATATAAAAAGAGATGATGATAATCTAGGAAAAATTGATTCCATCTTAGATGAAGGCATATTTCTTGGTTACTCATCCAATAAAAAGACCTACAGATGCTACAATAAGAGATTGCTCAAAATTATGGAAAGTGAAAATGTAAAGGTGGATGATCTAACTTCAAGAAGAATCAAAACTCAAGACAATTCACAAGATGATGAAAGACAAAGAGATGATGATGAAGAAGAAGAAACTGAAGAAACACAAGAATAAGAATTGCAAAGTGAAGAAGAAAATGAAGAGGAAGCATCACCAAGACAAAAATCAAAAGCACCATCAAGAATAGTACAAAGAGATCATCCTAAAAGTCAAATCATTGGAAACAAAAGTGTTGGAGTTGAAACACGAAGAAGGCTAACATATGAATATGAACGATCAATGCTCTCCCTAATAGAACCCAAAACATCTGCAGAAGCTAACAAAGATGAATATTGGATTAAAGCCATGAATGAAGAGCTTGATCAAATAGAAAATAATCAGGCTTGGGAACTTGTCCCAAGACCAAAAGACAAAAATGTGGTAGGGACCAAATGGATTTTTAAGAATAAAGTTAATGAAGATGGTCAAATTATAAGGAATAAAGAAAGATTAGTGTGTAAAGGATATGCACAAGTATAAAAGATTGAATTTGAGGAAACATTTTCCTCTCTGGAAAGATTAGAAGCTATCATAATGTTTTTGGCATCTGCATGCTTTAAAAACTTCAAAATATATCAAATGAGTGTCAAATCAACATTCTTAAATGGAAATATAGAGGAAGAAGTTTATATAGAACATCATGAATGTTTTATGTTATTATAAAATAAACAATATATCTGTAAATTAAAGAAAGCATTGTATGGTCTCAAACAAGCTCCCAGGGCATGGTTTTCAAGAATTGATAATCATCTACAACAGTGTTAGACTGTTGGTTTATATTGATGGACAATTGGTTTTGATTGTTGGTTGTCACTGATGTCAACCCTTGGAGAGTGATATTGTATATTGATGCCAATCATTATAGATTGATGTCAACCCTTGAGTATGTCTGGTAGCATATTCCAGTAGCTCTAGAGGTATGGGTAAGGAACCCAAGTTTGGTTGTGGAATAATGTAATGAATACCAATGAATTTGTAGGTGAGACTATTATATATGGATAGTACATGTCGTGTCATTTCTGGTGATATGTGGAATATCACATAACTCCTCACGGTTAGAGAGTTATGGCGATGTGAAGTTGGAGATACAAAGAGATCATCCTGAAAGTCAAATCATAGGCAACAAAAGTGTTGGACTTGAAACAAGAAGAAGGCTAACATATGAATCAGAACAAGCAATGATCTCCCTAATAAAACCCAAAACATTTGCAAAAGATAGCAAAGATGAATATTGGATTAAAGCTATGAATGAAGAGCTTGATCAAATAGAGAAGAATCAGACTTGAGAACTTGTCCCAAGACCAAAAGACAAAAAAGTGGTAGGGACCAAGTGGATTTTAAAAAATAAAGTTAATGAAGATGGTCAAATTATAAGGAATCAAGTAGGATTAGTGTGAAAAGGATATGCACAAGTAGAAGCGATTGACTTTGAGGAAACTTTTTCCCTAGTAGCCAGATTAGAAGCTATCAGAATGTTCTTGGCATTTGCATGTTTTAAAAATTCCAATATATATCAAATGGATGTCAAATCAACATTCTTAAATCGAAATCTAGAGGAAGAAGTTTATATAGAACAACCTGAAGGATTTATATTATTAGAAAATAAAGATTATGTCTGCAAATTAAAGAAAGCATTATATGGTCTCAAACAAGCCCCAGGGCATGGTTTCCAAGACTTGATAATCATCTACAACATCAAGGAAACAAAAGAGGAGCTACTGACAACAATATTTACATTAAAATTGAAAATCATAATATAATTATTGTTGTAGTATATGTGGATGATATCATCTTTGGAAGTAATCTAAATCCTCTAAGCAAACAATTTGCTATAGAAATGCAAAAAGAATTCGAGATGTCAATGCTTGGTGAACTGACATTCTTCCTAGGAAAAAGAATTCGAGATGTCAATGCTTGGTGAACTGACATTCTTCCTAGGGTTATAAGTTTCACAATTAGACAAAGGCATATTCATATCTCAAACCAAATATATTAAAGAAATGTTGAAGAAATTTCAAATGGAAGATTGTAAACCTATGATCACTCCTATGATTATAGGATGCGAACTTAACAAAGATGATAAATCACTAGAAGTAGACCAAACCATGTATAGATCAATGATTGGTAGTCTATTATATGTAACAAAAATAAGACCGTACATTATGCAAGTTGTAGGATTAGTGATAGATTTCAATATGCACCTAAAGAGACACATAAGAAGGTAGTTAAAAGGATTTTTAGATATCTCAAAGGCACCTTGTATTTTGGATCATGGTATCCAAAAATAAAAGAATTCACATTAACTATATATATTGATGTAGATTGGACTGAAAGTATGGATGGCAGAAAAACCACTAGTGGAGGAGCATTATTCCTAGGAAAATGTCCTATGTCATGGCTAAGTAAAAAGAAACCCTTTATATCACTATCTACAACAGAAGTTGAATATATTGTTGTTGCCTCCTACTGCACTCAAGTAATTTGGATGAAACAAACTCTAGAATACTTACAAGTAAAATATGATCATCCAATTATTCTTAACTATGAAAATACCAGTGCCATAAACCTTTTTAAGAATCCTGTCATGCACTAAAAAAGAAAGCATATCCCAATCAAATTTCATTTTTTAATAGAACAGGTTTCTCAAAAAGTTGTTAAAGTGGGATATGTGGATACTAAAGAACAGATTGCAGATATATTCACAAAATCTTACCTAGAAGTACTTTTGCATACCTTAGACAAAAATTGGGGGTAATCTCCATATCTAATTGAATTACACAAGCTTCATCTAAGAAGGAGCACATGGGTAGGGGGCGTATAACCTCACAGGGAGTAAAACCTCAAGGGGAGTAGAGAAATGTCATTTCTATCATTAATGTCAAGGGGGGTGGGGGGTGGGGGCGGATAAACAATAAAACTTAGTTAAAATAAAGAGTTTTTACTTTGTTTCCATCAATGCCAAAAGGGGAGAATGTTGGACATGGTGTTATGTTGTTATTGATGTCAACAAGGGTTAATATGGTTTTATCATTAAGAAAAGTACCTTGCTACACCAGTTCCCAAGTCTTGGAGTAATGAGTACACTGAGAAGATGGTTTTTTATTCTGAGACAAAGTATCAAGGCTGAAGTTGTTCCAGAGAAATTTAAAAAAAAATAATCAAAATATGGTGCTCAAACAAAATACAGTAACTATATATAAACAAAGATAAAAAATAACATGTTCCGAATTTACCCAAGGTTCTAAATTATTCATTTATTATAATTGATCCTCTGATCATTATAAGTGTGAAAGTTGCAAGAATCGACAGTAAAGAACGAAGACCAATGTTGATCGTTGGATCAAAATAAGAGCACGATCAGACGGTAAAGAACGAAGAAAAATATTGATTGTTGGATCAAAATAAGAGCATGACCAGACAATAAAGAACGAAGAAAAATGTTGATCATTGGATCAAAATGAAACCGCGCTCCGACGGCTCAGATATTTTTACACGAGTCCGTAGAGCACCCCAAAAAATGACTAAGTATCATATTCTATCGGTCGTACTCATATAAAGAATCACTTAAAAGTTTCTAAGTATGGTTCATTTTGGAGGTAGTTGAAGTTGGGCATGCATTTTGATGACATACGAGAAGACATATGATTCCGCGAGTCCACAAACCTGAGAAGAATTACTTAAAAAAATTCTAAGTATAGGTTCATTATGGAGGTATCGGATGTTAGGCATGCATTTTGATGACACCCAAGAAGACATGTGAGTCCGCAAGTCAACAATTTCGCCACATAAAATAATTCTAATTCCATGTTTGAAATGAATGAGGATCGTCCACTCAACAGTTGATTAAATCCAAACCGTAGATCTGTCTAAAGAACCTAGATAAGCCAGGGTCGTCCACTCAAGAATTGATCATATATGAATCGTTAATCTAATTAAACGCCAAGACAAGCAATGAAAATGAATACATGTGAGTCCGCGAACCGTCCACTCAACAGTTGATTAAATCCAAGTCGTGGATCAGTCTAAAGTGCCTAGATAAGCTAGGGTCGTCCACTCAACACTTGATCATATCCAAACCGTCGATCTAATTAACACCAAGATAATCCATGTGCGTAATTGCTCTCGGTCACATACCAGGGTTGTATGGAAAACATGAGGCATTGAAGGGTTAAAATGTTGGATAGAACATGGTTATAAGGTAAGGTCACCTGGTAAATAGAAAAAGTGCCTACGGGCTAAAAGCATAAAACAAGCATTGTGTCTTCTTTGTTTATATGTTGGTCACAACGTTCGATTCTATGAAAAATGGGCCATGAGATTAGCACCCATCCATCTAAACAACACATGAAATGTATCAATGAGCGTTAAAAAGGTCGAAATTTGTCTATTACAGAACTGAGAATACAACAAAGAAGTGTGAGATCGAAATAAAAGGGGTTGATCTATCAAAGACTAAGAGACCTAATCAAACAAGGCAAAGAAGGGTTCAAAACTGTAATTAAACAAGTTTTTGTAAAATAATAAAAGTAATTTGTCCCTAAATAATAATATTAAGTTTATGAAAAGGCACAATGAATCAATGCTCTTTTTCAAAGAGACACAATGATTCAAATA
>CBVK0102975566.1:0-12704 GCA_900067695.1 Picea abies
CCCCCCCCACTCTCAATATTGAACAACATCCCAACAAACACCTCATAAATAGATCTGGTTTACAACTCATAACAATGTGGTCTCTTACTTTGTGATTGTCTAGGGACTCACGGTCTAACACATAAAATATAGGCATGATTTTTCTCTTTACACGTGTATGCTAGACTCAAAATGAAGATATGAATAAGCTCATATTCACAATATAGCCTTGAAATATATTGATAGGAAATAAGCATAAGCAACTTATAAATCATCCAAGTGGGATGATGACACCCTTTGATACAATCCTTGTATCATGTTGGAGGTTATAATCAAAGTAATAAGTTAATGGAATTTTGTTGACCGACATTGTTGAGTAAAGGTTAATAGTCAAAATGTGTCTTATGTTCTTTCTTTGTGCCAGATATTATAGATTTAGAGGCTTGACTATGGACATTAAGAAGAGGCCATCATATATGAAGTAATATATAATCACATAATATGTTGAACTGGCCAAGGAAACTTGTTCAAACAAGATGTGGAGAAATTATAATTGAGAGAATAGTAGTACAATTCCACAAAAGTACATTTCAAATGAAGTCAAAACTAAGTAAACCTATTATTAGAATGAGAAGATGGAAAAATAAGTACAAAGAGATGAGAGTTTAAAAAAATGAAGGAAAAATTTATAAGTTTGATCCCCAATGTTAGCGGTATATATCTGATAAAGTTACCTTATGAAGGAAGGGAAAAGGACGACCTTGCAAATTTTCTAATAAAAATAACTTATTGTAGTCCTCGTAACCATAACCAACTTAGAATGATGAGATTAATAAAAATGATTAATATCCAGATACTCAAGGTGACTGAGTGGAAGTTTCACAAACAAGTGTAAGAAATCAACAAGAAGCAATATCCTATCCTAGAACATGATGGAAGATTTTGGATTTAGGGAATAATCATGATTAAATAACTTAGCACTCTTGAGGTATCCCATGAATGAATAACCTTATGGAAAATGGTTGTGGAATCAAAAAAATATTTCCATATAATAACATGATAAGGATCACTATAAGGTCTAAATAAGGATGGTGCCTATCAAGAAGAAAATAATGTCACTCAATCAACGAAGGTAAAATGATCATGATAATGATGAACATCATTTTAAGTAACTATATAAAGTGGTG
The DNA here is from genome assembly GCA_900067695.1 of Picea abies. Lineage (NCBI taxonomy): Eukaryota > Viridiplantae > Streptophyta > Pinopsida > Pinales > Pinaceae > Picea > Picea abies. The sequence continues at coordinate 1,167 of CBVK0102975566.1, forward strand.
ACATTAGTGGTAATAAAACCATGAGTGCTTGTGGATGGGAATAAAGTAGACCAATCGAAAAATTATGAAAATCCGCAAGCAAAAAGGGTGAACACATTAATATAAAGGAAATATCCTCCTAGCCATTTAAATTTTAGTGATAGTTTAGTGGGGTGCCCAATTTGAATCACAACAATATGGAATTCTTAGGATTATAGCAATCAATTAAAGCTCATATGACTTACTTGTGGTGTATACCTAATGGATAGCATTGAAGTGCTAGGGGAACTATGAAAACATGATAAATCCTAAGGAAAATTTATGTAATGATAGTGAAGGGGTGTCTCACCCAAGTGGGAAGTTCTCTTACTGAAATTGATGTGTGGATTAGTCCCAACTTCATAGATCGGGTGGTTGGGTAACATGTTTGTTATCCTCCCCACCCAAGTTCATTTCCCTCAAAGTGGACATGTTGGCCCATTGTGATAAGGAATATAGAAGGGTAGACGACCCCTAGAATAGAGGTCCACTTTGGTGGGCTTCGGGATGCATCGACCCTTGCTAAGTCATAAGTTATTGGTATATATAGCTTTTGAGCTATTGGATATACGCTTGAGTTATAATGGCATCCAATAGGCTTGATCTCAAGCCTATCCCAGATTAAACCTACCAGTTACCAATTTCCATGGTTTAAAAAAAATGACAAGTGGATTGAGGGACACGAATCATAGAATTTTAAGGTGTAAAGATAATGAATTGTGAACTAAAGCACTTGCAATTGTTTACGGGTGACAAAATTGTAGATGGGGAAAAAGGTCTAAGGGTTTACAAGTATGAGTAAAACAACTACATACTTTCTGGTTTGTATACCTTCAAAGGAAAATGAAATAGATCATGTGATGGAATGAGTCCTAGAGACCAATAAGAGAACACGTCACATAACGAGTAAGAAGTTGACATGCCAATGACTAGTTGTGTATTTGTATTAGAAGAGATAATCCTTTTGAGGGTGAACCATGATAGCTAATCGTGAGGGATAACTAACCATGAGGGTGAACCATGATGACTAGCTACGAGGGATAAATTGTAAATTTAAGGTTTTGGGTTTTAATGCAATGCCCCTATTCTCTAGATTTATTATTATTTTATATTTAATTATTTGAGGGTACATCTTAATAGTTTAATAAGTTTTTATTTTATTGAAAGAGTTCTATAAACAATTGGAAGTTAAAATTATTGCACATGTTCATTTTTAATTTTGTCCTTAGATATGCCCAATTTAGATCCTCGAGAATATCCATTTGGTAGTTGGTTTTTATTTTTTTTAAGATTTTGAATTTATGTTGGTGAATATGGGAATGTAATATGCATAGTCAATTATTAATATGCATGGATGATTATCAATATGCATGGTTGATCCCTAAAACCTATATGACAAGACTTAATATCTGGACTAGGAAATCCAAAAACTCATAAATCAACTTCGTTATTTTGAAACATATGATAGGAAGTGTAGGATAGAAGCAACTATAAAACAAATGTTCTTATGCCCATAGAAGATAGGCATGATTTTTCTCTCCACACATGTATGCAAGACTCAAAATGAAGATACAAATGAACTCATATTCACAATATATCCTGGAATGATATTGATAGCAAAGAAGAAGAAGAAACTTATAACTAGTTTAAGTGGGATGATGGAATCTTTTGATACATTCATTATAGCATGTTGGAGCTTATAACAAAAGTAATAAGTTAATGGAATTATGTTGACCTACATTGTTGAGTGCGATTTAATAGTCAAAATGAGTCTTGTTATCGCGCAATTTGTACTTTCCCAAAGCCCAAGGCAAGTGAGAGAGATTGGCATAACAAGAACGATGTCCTATCATTGTCACCTCAATAGAAAATCTCCACTTTTTAGGGATGGATGGAAGTCCAACCCAAGGGAGGCGTCCTCAGTGACCTAAAGTGTTGGGTGAGATAACAATAAGGATATAAGTACCCCCCTCTCATTGGTCACTCAAGCTAAATATGTCACAAGGTTTATGTCAAAGAAAGATGAAGCAAATGAAAGTGACGAAGTGTACATGCCCGGAACAAGAAAACATAGCATATATATGTAAGTTTCAAGTACAAATATGATAGTAAAGCTTCAAGAGACAGTAAACTAAGTGAAAATATGCTAGCTGATATAAAAATGCAGCAATGAACAAGTTTACAATAGAAATTAATAAATTGTAACAACTGCAATAAAGACTCTTCATAATTGCTTCAAAAGACAATGAAAAGATATAATTTACTAGGAAAAATGATAATCAAATGTCATAAGAAATTTCTGAAGTGTTTAACTAGCATTGAAAATCAATTATGCATAAAAAAAATTGCAGTTAGATGGCTGTAGAAAACATTTATAACAACAACAAGAAATTTAGAGATCTAGGATAAGTTAGTGTTGGATTTAGTTAGTATAAGATTAAGAGAATAGAGTTCAAGAGTTTGATCAACCTTCCAACAAGAGAGAAACGAGAACTAGTGCCTTTTAGGGTTTATGGAGTCAATTATATCAGTACAATAACTTGGAGAAAATAAATGATTATACTTTTCAAAGGACCAAGAGATGAATGCTAGAGGTGTTGGCACTTCAAGGCCTCAAGCATTCAAGTCTTTGAAGAAGGATTCCACTAGGGCATAACACCTTAAGGCCCTATCGTGACCTCCTCTCCTTGAACTATTGAAATATATTTATGCAACAAGAACTAGAACATGACTTCTATAGTGCTATCACTTTAGGGCTTTAGAAGCTTGTCTAGTCAATATCTCCTTAGGAAAAACTTAGAAAACAAAGAGCAAGAAATAAGCACCTTATGTTTCTTACTCCCAGGGTTTCAAGCAAGCAATTTCATAATATTCAACATGAAATGAAAATTGCATATTTACTTACTTCACCAAGAATAATCAAGCATAAAAATTTACTTACTTCACCAAGAATAATCAAGCATAAAAACCCTAGATTGCCAAAAGACTTCACCAAAAAATGATCCAAGATGCATCCAAACAAGTCTCCAAGAGAGTGTGCTTCAAAATGTTAGCCAATAACCCTTAAAAGGGTGAAAATTTTGTCCCCCCCCCTTGTGAGAGGTGAGTTATCATGAAAAAATGAATTTAGCTAGCCATATTTATATGGAAAATCATGGCTTACTTACCCAACAATTGTGTCTTTTCACATTTTTGAGCCTACATGTCAATTTTTCTCATTAAAATAAAAAATAAAATCAATTCTTTACAAAATGACCCTAAAGAGGGTGACTCCATCCCTCCAAGGGTGACGTTAGTCCTCGTCAAGGAGACATTGAGCTGGAGAAGCATGGCGCTAGGTATCCAAAGGTCCCGATCCATGTCCACATGTTTCAACATCATATTCAAGGACCTCCTCCATCAAGTATCCATCAAACCCCAGCCTTGGGTGATGTCATAGGCTAGGAAGGTCTCCTCTGGGCCTCCAAAGGCCAACGTCCAAGTGGGAGGAAGTGGAAATCCATCCTAAGGTAACGTCAGAGTGCCTCCAAAGGAAAAGTCCTCTTCTTTCATTATGCAACTGGTCATCACGATCTTTCCCCATGCATGGGATCTCTACACCCATCCTGGGGCTTCAAGCCCTCATGAAGGTCCAAGCTAATCATCTCCTCATGAATACGTGTCCACCGAGAAAGGTCCTGCAAAGACAAATAGGTACGCCCTCCAAAGGTCCATGAGTCACCATTATCATAACAAGTAAGCCACATCTAATAATCATACTACTCAAACATGTGCATCAAACCCTCCTTTTCAAACTAAACAAATGCTCAAATACATTATACAATTTGTCAAATTTGTGTGTGGGAGGGGTGCCAAGGCATCCCATTGGGTCAATCATTCCCCATGTCCAAGGTGTTTCCCAAGAGGAACCCATTTGTGCCATGTGTGCATGTGAAGTGGACTGGGGTAAACTTGTGGGCATGGGGTTCATGACATACAAGGGTTTGTATTGTCTCATTTATGGGTGCCTTTGTAGAGGGTGTGTTTCATCTTTGTTTTCAATGCATCCTTTTTCCAAGCTCGTTTATTGTCATTAATTAATTAAAGTCAAAACACTGGGTACTCCCTATGGGTTATACGATTATCTTTGGGGGGAAGTACCACATAGTCACTTGAAAGGAGAGGTACACAGAGTGCCATGGGGGTATAGTCTAGCTTGTAATGCACTTGGGTAGATCCCTCAACATGTGGGATATTTATATATGCGAGCTTTTTCTTTCTTGCATGTATTATTTTTTTTAAGAGATAACGCTTCATTGTTTCTCAAGACCTCTTGGGCGAGCATTGTTAATGCTTGAATCCGCCAGGACCGAAACGACAACCTCACGGGGATACAAATTCCCCTGCGCTTTTATAGAGGTGGTACTCCTCTTTGTTTTAATATTTTCTGGGAACCCTATATTTTTAGAATATAGGACTTTGCAGAAGTTCGTCGTGATAATCAAGGAAATATAAAGATTGCAAGAAAAAATAACAAGAAAGAAAATGGTTTGTTTTTTTAAAGAGACTTCCTGAGAAATGACTAGGAACCTCACACTTCATACACTTGAAAAAGATAGACAAAATTTTCTCACATCCATCATAGTTGAACTAAAGATTTATGATCACATAAAATAAAAGAAGATGGTCTGCATGCATTAGATAAATTTAATAGAGTAAAAACATGGGGAGCTCAAATAAATATAATGATAGATCAATCTCAAATAATTTATACTCAAAACTCAGAGTTACAAAGTACAACCAAAAGTGATCCCAGAATAGTTCTCTTGGGATTTCTGAAAGAATATATAGTCTGTTACAAAGCCTTGAAATTTAAATGTGTTTTCCTTAGGACTGGGATTGGGGATCCCACAGACCATAAGGAAAATATGAACAAGAATTAAGTTGTAGAAGGAGGATGGTGGGCGATGACAGAATATAAAGACCTTGAAAGAAGATAAGGAGAAGTTATCATATTTCGGTTAAACCCTTATAGTCAAAGAAGCAAAGTAATTGGATGAAAATCTGATAAAGAAAGCAATATATGATCAACACGAACTTACTATGATGGTATGATCTCGTGTCTCTTCACTTGCTTGATGTTGTCCTTTTATTGTCTTCTTTGACGGTTATAGGAACCGTCTCAATTGTTTCTTACCCTTCTTTGGTTAATTTGTCGATTTCCTTTCTGAACCAATCTTCAATATAACTTTTCATTGTTGCAATGTTTATTTCATGCCCGATTTTAATGTTGAATAATTCACCTTACAAGTCTCTTAATTCAAGAGAAATACCATGTACTGCTTCCTCAATATCTTGATTTTTCAAGGAATAATCAACTAGCCAATTGTTTATTTCATCTTCATTATATTTGAGTATGCCATAAAATTTTTCAATTGATAACCCTTTGAATATCTCAGCTTGTTCGTCAAATTGTTGCTTTGTTAGAAACATTGAGTTGATAATTAATTTAAGGTCTTGTACTTCGTTAGTACCTCCTGCTAGATCTATCTCCACAAGTCTCTTGAACAATTCTTCTCTTTTCAGTATGGCTTCGCTGCATTCTTGAACAATGTTATTCAAATTTTTAATCCTTTCCTTCCAACAAGTATTTAGTTGTTTTATTTGACTTGGGGAAGGCAGATCCTCCTCTCTTCTTCTTAGTTCCATAATGTTAGAGAATTTGATTCCAAATGGTAATACAAAATCATTGTAGAAACCTTATTCGTTCTTTAGATCAGCTTGTAGATATGCATGCAAGGCATGTGCCCTTGAGCCAAAAGAAACAATTTTTTTCGATACCTCCCATGATTTTGTTATTAGTGACATTCTCTTTTTAATATTTTTTTCTACATAAATCCTGACTGCTTTGAGTAGGCTTGAATATCCTTTCAACTTAATGGTGGGTGTGGTTGGTTTGACCATTGACAAAGGACTTGCCAGGATTAGAAAAGGCATTAAGGCATTCTCCAACTCTCTGATCCTTTCTTTTATCTTGGCATTTTCAACTTCCAACCCATCAATGGAATCGTCAAGAGCATCATCGGTTGCCTTGTGAATTTTAGAGATTTTGGACAACCCCATGTCTTTCAGGCCAACCTCTGAGCGATATTTTCCTTTTTTATTTTTCTGATCACCTCTTTCCACAATCAATTTTTTAGACTCCTTATAAAAAATAACACTTTGAATCGTCAAATTGTTGCTTTGTTAGAAACATTGAGTTGATAATTAATTTAGGGTCTTGTACCTTGTTAGTACCTCCTGCTAGATCTATCTCCATGAATCTCTTGAACAATTCTTCTCTTTTCAGTATGGCTTCTTTGCATGCTTGAACAATGTTAATCAAATTTGTAATCTTTTCCTTCCAGTAAGCATTTAGTTGTTTTATTCGACTTGGGGAAGGAAAATCCTCCTCTCTTATTCTCAGTTCCTTCATGTTTGAGACTTTAATTCCAAATGGAAATACATCATCACTGTAGAAACCTTCTTCGTTCTTTAGATCAACTTGCAAATATTCATGGAAGGCATGTACCCTTGAGCCAAAATAAACAATATTTTTTTATACTTCCCATGCTTCTAGTATTAGTGACATTCTCTTCTTAATATTCTTTTCTACATAACTCTAGACCACTGTGAGTAGAGTTGAAGATCCTTTCAACTTAATGGCGGGTGTGGTTGGTTTGACCATTGACAAAGGACTTGCAAGGATTGGAAGAGGAATTAAGGCATTTCCAAACTCTTTGATCCTTTCTTTTAACTTAGCATTTTATGCTTCTAGACCATCAATAAAATCATCAAGAGCATCCCTGGTTTCTCTGTGAATTTTAGAGATCTGGGACGGTCGCATGTCTTTCAGGTCAACCTCTGAGCAATATTTTCTCTTCTTATTTTTCTGATCACCTCTTTCTACAATCAATTTTTTAGATTCCTTATAAAAAACAACACCTTGGAAAGTAAATGACTCTTCTTCACTGAAGGTCTCATTTGCAACGATCTCTAATGATCAATTTTGTTGGGAAATATTTCTCGGTTGATCAATTGTGGGAAATATTTTCTCAATATCTACCTCAAGCTCCATGTCTTCCAGAGAAAATATATTGATGTCATTTTATATAAGGTTGTCTTCTTCCTCTTGCACCAAGTTCTTCCTCTTTTTTCTCACAGGGAGATTATGTGATCTCTCGATTTTTCCAGGGGGGGTTCTTCTCTCCTCCACCGCTTGAACTATTGTTGGCAATCTTTCTAACTAGGTGAGCCATTGGAGCATTACTCCAAGATGTGGTAGTTTTGGGAGTAACAAATGGAGACTGGGCGCTCCTTTCACTGAGACCCTTTCCTTTTATCTTATAAAACTTGTTAGTACTGAGTACTATTTCTAAGACACCAGCATTGTGTATCGGATCATCTTGAGTGTTATCTTCTTCTTCATTCAAGATAATATGGATGAACGAGTTACTGAATTCTACTACCAGGATATGTTCAACACAGATTTTTTTAGGATGAAACCCCTTTATCCTTTCGACATACTTTAAATTTACATTGTTGAAGTGATTTTCAAACTCATCGATTTTATTTATGTTTCTGAATATGAAATATCCAATCTTCCATGGAAACGGGATGAATTTCTTTTTCCTTTTTTCGTGGAAAAAATGTAGCCAGAAATTGTATTTCCTTTCCACCTATGTAATGAATAATTTGTCAGATACACGATACAAAAGAAAAGAGGGATTTTATTTGGAACAAAATATCACGATGACACTATGATTTTCCATCTGTTCTTTCGTTCCATTTTTCTCCAAGAATTTGTTAGCCTGGTCAGACATCCTACAGGTATTTTTACCAAACAACAAGCCTTTGAAGACTAAGACAAAATCATTGTAAACTTCGTAAAAATACAGAGAAGTCTTGTGTCTCCATAATGCTTGATACGAGAAGGTAACTGGATCTATTTCACAGTTCACCCTCTTACTTATAGTCAAGTTTGGAAATTGACAACAATACACTCTAGCAAATACCAAATAGGAAGCCATAAATCATTTTTTGTCGCTTTTGTAGTGTGATAATTGGGATGAAATTTCGATGGAAATCAATTTTTCTCAGTCAAAGAAAGTCTTTTAATTTTGGTAATAGGTCCCTTGTATTCATCCAGCTTCAATCCCAACCTTGTCCTTGTGCTACTCTAGCTAGCCTTTGGTTTCTTCGGTCTTGTCGCTCATCTCTCCTCTGTCTTTGGAGGATTTCTATTTCTTCTTCTTGGGCCAATGCCTGCCAATACCTTTCTAATTCTTCTCAGGTCTCGGCTATCATTATTACCATATTATATAGCTGATGTAAGATGCTTTGTTGATTATTCAATACAATTTCCAGATGGGGTTGATCATCCTGGGGAAAAGTCATGTATTTTTCAAAAGATTCTAAATCAGATTTCAAATTTCAATTCATTCCCAAGTATGGTCACCAAAAATGTTGATGCTTGAATCTGTCTGGACCAAAATGGAAACCTCATGGGGATACAAATCCCCCTGCGTTTTTATAGAGGTGGTACTCCTCTCTTTTTTAAGATTTTCTTGGAGCTCTAGATTTTTTGAATATGGGAATTTGCAGAAGTCCGTCGTGATAATCAGAGAAATATAAATATTTCAAGAAAAAATGACAAGAAAGAAAATGTTTTGTTTTTTTAAAGAGAGTTCCTGAGAAATGACCAAGAACCGCACACTTCATACACTTGAAAAAGATAGACAAAATTTCCTCACATCCATCATAGTTAAACTAAAGCTTTATGATCACATAAAATAAAATAAGATGGTCTGCATGCATAAGAGAAATTTAATAGAGTAAAAACACAGGGAGCTCAAATAAATATAATGATAGATCAATCTCAAATACTTTATACTCAAAATTTAATAGAGTAAAAACACAGGGAGCTCAAATAAATATAATGATAGATCAATCTTATTTTATTTTATGTGATCATAAAGCTTTTCAAAGTACAGTCAAAACTGATCCCGAAATAGTTCTCTTGGGATTTCTGAAAAATATATAGTTTGTTACAAAGCCTTGAAATTTAAATGAATTTGTCCTTAGGACTGGGATTGGGGCTCTCTTAGACCATAAATAAAATATGAACAATAATTAATTTGTAGAAGGAGGATGGTGGGTGATGACAGAATATCAAGACTTGGAAAGAAGACAGGGAGAAGTTATCATATTTCGGGTAAACCTTTCTAGTCAAAGAAGTGGAGTAACTCGATCAAAAACTGGTAAAGAAAGCAATATATGATCACCATGTACTTACTATGATGGTATCTAGTGTCTCTTCACCTGCTTCCTTTTTTCCTTTTATTGTCTTCATTGACGATTATAAGAATCGACTCAACTGTTTCTAGCCTTTCTTTGGTTAATTTGTCGATTTCCTTTCTGAACCAATCTTGAATATAATTTTTCATTAGTGCGACGTTTATTTCATTTCTGATTTTAATGTTGAATAATTCACCTTCCAAGTCTCTTAAGTCAAGAGAAATACCATGTACTTCTTCCTCAATATCTTGATTTTTCACAGAATAATCAACTAGCCAATTGCCTATTTCATCTTCATTATATTTGAGTATGCCATACAAATTTTCAACTGATAACCCTTTGAATATCTTAACTTGTTCGTCAAATTATTTCTTTGTTAGAAACATTGAGTTGAGAATTAATTTAGGGTCTTGTACCTCGTTAGTACCCCATGCTAGATCTATCTATGTGATTCTCTTAAACAATTCTTCTCTTTTCAGTATGGCTTCGTTGCATGCTTGAACATTGTTACTCAAATTTTTAATATTTTCCTTCCAGCAAGCATTTAGTTTTTTTATTCGACTTGGGGAAGTCAGATCCTCCTCTCTTCTTCTTAGTTCTGTCATTTTTTAGACTTTAATTCCAAATGGTAATACAACATCAGTGTAGAAACCTTCTCTGTTCTTTAGATCGACTTGCAGATATTCATGGAAGGCATGTGCCCTTGGGCCAAAAGAAACAATATTTTTTGATACTTCCCATGCTTCTGTTATCAGTGAAATTCTCTTCTTAATATTATTTTCTACATAACTCCGGACCGATGTGAGTATACTTGAAGTTCCTTTCAACTTCATGGCAGTTGTGGTTGGTTTGACCATTCGCAAAGGACTTGCAAGGATTGGAAGAGTCATTAAGGCATTTTAAAACTCTTTGATCCTTTATTTTAACTTAGTGTTTTCTGCTTCCATACCATCAATAGAATCATCAAGAGAATCCCTAGTTGCTCTGTTAATTTTAGAGATATGGTACGACCGCATGTATTTCAGGTCAACCTCTGAGAGAGATTTCCCCTTCGTATTTTTTTGATAACCTCTTTCTACAATCACTTTTTTTAGATTCCTTATAAAAAAACACTTTAGAAAGTAAATGAATGTTCACTGAAGGTCTCATTTGCAACGATCTCTAATGATGAATTTTGTTGGGAAATATTTCCCGACTGATAAATTGTGGGAAATATTTTCTCAATATCTACCTCGAGCTCCATGTCTTCCAGAGAAAAGCTATTGATGTCGTTTTCTATAAGGTTGTATTCTTCCTCTTGCATTAAGTTCTTCCTCTTTTTTATCACATGGAGCTTATTTGAGCTCTCAAATTTTCCAGGGGGGGATTCTTCTCTCCTCCACTGCTTGAACTACTGTTGGCAATCTTTCTAACTAGCTGAGCCATTGGAGCATTGCTCCAGGATGTGGTAGTTTTTGGAGTAGCAACTGGAGACTGGGCACTCCTTTCACTGGGACCCTTTCCTTTTTTCTTATAAAACTCATTAGTACTGAGTATTGTTTCTAAGTTACCAACATTGTGTACCGGATCATCTTGAGTTTTAACTTCTTCTTCATTCAAGATAGTATGGATGAATGAGTTACTGAATCCTACTGCCAACATATGTTCATCAATGATTTTGTTAGGATCAAACCCCTTTATCCTTTCAACATACTTTAAATTTACATTGTTGAAGTGATTTGCAAACTCATCAATTTTATTTATGTTTTTGAATATGAAATCTCCAATCTTCCATGGCAGGGGGATGAATTTTCCTTTTTTGTGGAAAAAATGTAGCCATAAATTATATTGCCTTGCCACCTCTGTAATGAATAATTTGTCAGATACATGATACAAAAGAAAAGAGGGATTCTCTTTGGAACATAATATCTTGATGACACTATGATTTTCCATCTATTCTTTCGTTCCCTTTTTCTCCAAGAATTTGTTAGCTTGGTCACATATCCTGGGGGTATTTTTACCAAACAACAATCCTTTGAAGACTAAGACAAAATCATTTTAAACTTCGTAAAAATACAGAGAAGTCTTGTGTCTCCACAATTCCTGATACCAGAAGGTAACTGGATCTATTTCACAGTTCACCATCTTACTTATAGTTAAGTTTGTAAATTGACAACAATACACTATAGAAAATACCAAATAGGAAGCCATAAATATTTTTTTGTC
>CBVK0102975581.1:0-12051 GCA_900067695.1 Picea abies
TGCTTCAGCAAAAGGCAAAAAAACATAAGAACACTTCTAAGGAATTGGAAACTAGTTTTCCTTATCGTTCCATACTAGAGTGCCCATAGGAAGAAGAGCAGCTCTATTTGCCTCCCCGTCCGCCTCTTTGTTGTTTCCCCTCAGAACATGGAAGAAGATAATCTTTTGAAAGAAGCTGACATTCTTTCTAATTCTCTCCATCGATCTAGATAGTCGTAGATCCTTCGGATTTGAGTTTTCCACTAGCATTTTTATGAGAGTTTGAGAATCGCCAATGATCTTTACTTCCTTGATGCGCATCTTTTGCAAGATCTTGAGGCCTTGAAGCAATGCCATCGCCTCTACCTGGGTTTTGGTATCTTTACCTAGACCCCATGCATACCTGTGCTCAATTTGTCCTTGCTTGTTTTTTATGACTCCCCCTGCACTTGCATTTCCTGGATTGCCTTTTGTCGCCCCATTGAAGAACAAGGAGTAGCAATCCATTTCCTTGTTCCAATTTCTGAAGCTTTCTTCTGGCATTCTGATTTTCCAGTCCTTTCTCTTTTCCACTTGGATATCTGCATTGGAGTAAATCAATCCCAACATTTTTCCCCACTCCTCCTCATGAGAGGAGAGGTTTTTATCTGTGAAGCTACACATATGCTCATTTATGAATTCTTTGAGGGAGACTATTGTCCTAGTCATGATGATTTTTGCATTGTGCGTTTTCCCTTGGAAGATCCTTCTATTCCGTTCCTACCAGATTTTCCAGCAGGTAAGCTTTGGCAGGACCAGCCACGTGGCCTTGAACCAACTATTATTTGGGAACTTTCCAGGGTAACAATGCAGCCAATTAGTGCATAATTCTACAATATTTGTTGGAAGCATTGTGTTCACTTGGCAGTGGGAAATCACTTCGCCCCAAACTTCTAAACCGTATCTGCATTCCAGCATGATGTGATTGGCATTTTCTTCATTTTCCAGACACATGGAACATCTGGAAGGGCCGTGCAATCCTTTCTTTGCTAGATTCTCTGTTGTAAGCACAAAATTGTGACAAAGCAACCAGTTAAACAAATCGATTTTGGGGATGCATTTTTGTTTCCAGAGACCTTTCCATAGCGATGGGCATGGGGGAGCATATGGAATTGCTCGTAGCAACTTATAACTGTGTGCCACAGTGTATACACTGGAGTGCGGCCCCCAGTCTCTCTAATTGATCTTCTTTTCATGCACTGGAGCCTTCCCTTTAAGCTTGGAACACAAGTTCAACCAAGCATTTTCCAGATTACTCGGCAAATTCGGCTTTCTCCACTCCAGCCATACGTTTTCTTTCCAAACTGAGATATCCCACAAAAAGGCCAGGCCTGCATTCTTCATCCATAGACCCAATTCCTGAAGCTCCTAGATGTCTGCAAGGGGATCCTCATTCATTATTCGATCTTCCCAAATCTTTATAATTTTTCCATTCCCCAGGATCCAGTATAAATTGTTTTGAATGAGTGCATGGGCTTGCATGCACAATTTGTGAATTTGAGATCCAAGAGTGAATTTGACTGGATTATCAAGGCAACATTTTCTTGGGCCCATAAAATATTTCTTCCAGAGTGCACGCTGTGCCTAGCTAGCCTTAGGAGCAATCTGCCTCCAGAGAATTTTGGTGCCCAATGCTAAATTGTGTGTTCTCATATCTTTGAAGTTCAGGCATCCCTCTAAAAGTGGCTTGGTGACTTTGTCCCAATTGACAAGAGGCAGTCTGTCTCTATTTTGTTTACCTCCTTTCTAGAAGAAATTTCTTACATATCCTTCCATCTTCCTGAGCATTCCAAGGGGAGCTAGCATAAGGGAAGCTTGATAGATTCAGATACTATTTAAAACCGATTTTATGAGCACTGTCTTCCCTGCGATATTCAACCAAGAAAATCCCCAGGCCTACATTTTATTTTTAAATTTATCAATGATGGGGGTCCAATCCTTACTTGTAGGATTTTTCTGAAAGATAGGTAGCCCAAGGTCCTTAAACGATGTCCAATGCATGGATCCGCCAAATCCTCAGCATCTGGCAATGGAATTGAGGTCGTTTTGTGTCACGTTCTAGCTATAGAAATGGCATTTTTCTAAATTCAGTCTATTGCTCGAGGCCTTGTAGAACTCGTCCACCACCAACTTGAATTGTCTGGCAATATGAACAGAATCTGCCCCAAGGAGGAGGGAATCGTTTGTGAATAAAGCATGATTGATTTATTTTACTCCTCTCGCTATTTGGAGGCCTAGGATATCCTGATCAATTCTGCTTTTTTCCAGGGTGAAGCTTAAGGCAGAGGCTTGGAGAACAAAGAGCAAGGGGGAAAGTGAGCATCCTTGCCTTAGCCCTCTTGTGGCTTTAAAGAATTTTTTTTCTCTCCCATTCACCAGTAGAGCGATCCAAGGATCGGAAATGCATGCTTTGATCCAATTAATGAAGCCAAAACCAAAGCCAATTTTTTGCAAAACTTTGAACAGAAAAGAGTGCTTGACCCTGTCAAACGCATTTGCAAAGTTGAGTTTAACTATCATACCTTTTTCTCTTCTCTTCAGACTTGAGTGAAGCGCCTCTTGGACTAAGATTATGTTATCCACGATTTGACTTCCTTGAACAAAGCCCCCTTGGTTCTCCGGAATGAGGTCTGAAAGAAGCCCTTTCAATCTGTTGGCAATCACCTTTGATATGATCTTGTATCCAATGTTACACAAACAAATGGGATGGAACCTGTTGAAGGAATTTGCACCCTTTTCTTTCGGAATGAGGGCTAGGAATGTGGAATCCGTACTACCCCCAATTTTCTTACAATCTTGGGATTTTAGAATAATTTTGTGTAAGTCTTTTTTCACAATCTGCGAGCAAGATTAGATGAAATTTGTCATGAACCCATCTGGGCCTAGGGCTTTATCAGGACTCATGGAAAATAAAGCGTCATTTATTTCTTTCCTAGTGACCTTAGCCTCTAGCTTCTGATTCATTCTAAATGTGATTTTAGGTGGTATCTCATTTAGAAGCTTGTCGTTGTATCCCTGCACCTCTACTTCATTAAAGAGATTTTTAAAGTGATTGAATGTAGCCTTTTTTATGCTTGGAAAATTGTCATACGTTTGAGTGCCATCCTTAATTTCTGAAATGGAGTTGTAACCTCTCCTCGCTTGGGCTTGCTTATGGAAATCTGAAATGGAGTTGTAACCTCTCCTCGCTTGGGCTTGCTTATGGAAATAGGAAGTGTTTTTGTCTCTAGATTTCAACCAAAGGCTTCTAGATTTTTGCCTCCAGTATTCCTCCTCCTGTCTGCAAGCATTCTGAAACTTTTGCTGCAACTCTTCCTCCCTTTTTAAAATATCGCTCGAAATTTCAGCCTCTTCAATATTGTCTTGATGAGTCTCAAGGTTTGTTTGGATTTGTTTTCTTTCATCCACAGGACTAGGAATGGTTTTAGCCCAGCTTTTCAAGGTTGACTTCACTCTTCTTAACTTTTCCTCCCACACAAAGAATGGGGATCCCGTGACCGGCATCTTCCATATTTCTTCAACCCTCTCTAAAATATCCTTTTGACTTATCCAGAGAGGACTAAATTGGAAGGGGATAGGGCCTAAATTCCTTTGGGTTGAGAGAACCAGCATTATGGGCTTATGATCCGAAGTGCTATTAGAAAGAATCTTCATTTTCATGTCAATGCCAAGAAGAAGGTAGGAACTTTGGAGTAGAAACCTATCTAACCTAGCAGCGATATACCCAGGGCCTACCCATTTATTTGACCAAGTGTACTTACCTCGACAAGGCTTGACGTCGAGTAGATCCCAGTCGTGTATGAGATCCTCCACCCACTCTCGAGCTGGATATCTTACAATACAACCCCCACACTTTTCGCTCTGACTAAGGGAGATGTTCAAGTCCCCTGCTATTATAATATTTTCCAGGACCTCCTCGTCCGCTAGGTCTCTAAGAGAGTCCCAAAAAAATTTATTTTCCCCTGCATTTACCGGAACATAAACGTTGAAAAGGTTGAGTACCTCCTTCGAATCTTGGTGTTGAAGTTTTGTGAACAGCCGGTGTACATTTTTTTTTTCAGCTACCATAAAGTATTTGGAATCATTCCAAAGAGTGCCCAAACCTCCCAAGGCTCCTCTGGCTGAGATATCATTTATCCCGCCTTTTTTCCAGTATCTTTTGTTTCTTTGGAGGAAGAGGTTTTCCTCCAATTTTGTCTCCTGGATTAGCATTATGTTTGGGTTTTCTGTCTTGATTAGGGTCTTCATGGCTTCTTCTTTCATCTTGCTCCCCAAACCTCTCCAGTTCCAGGAGATCAATTTCATTATTTATTTTTGTGAGAGTGAGGGCCTCCCTTGGAGCCCTGTCCCTGATGTCTTGCCATCTTTGGGGTTTTGGCCAAAAAATTTTCCAAAGTTGGTTGGCTTCCTTGCGCTTTGTCTTTGTATGTTTCTTTTTCTCTCTTCTCCCTAGATGACATCCTTCCCCTTGCCGATCTTCAGACCGTGGATAGAGAGTCTCCTATTTCTCCTTCCTCTTCGGATTCTTCCGAGCCTTGGCTTCCCACATCGCTAGTTCTGCACTTGTCTTTGAATCTTTCTGAATCTCTTTAAAATTGCACTTAAAATTTAATTTTATTATTCAAAAATAAACTTAAAATTTAATTTTATTTATCATAAAACTTTGTCATAAAAAATTTTAAGAATTTTTAAACTAACTCAAAACTTTGAAAGAAAATGATACATAATAATTGAAGAGCTATCCAGTTAAATAATGATACATAATATTTTTTATTATGCTATAAATTAAAAAAATTAAACATTTTTTTAATTTAAATTTTTTTTAAATAACAAAATCTATCATAAATGAATTAAAAATATTTAACATCATTATTATTAAAAAATACACTTAAATTTTAAATTTTAATAATTATTATTAAAAATATACTTAAAATTTAATTTTATTTATCATAAAACTTTGTCACAAAAATTTTAAGAATTTTTAAACTAACCTAAAACTTTGAAAGAAAATGATACATAATAATTGAATAGCTATCAAGATTTCAAATAATTGACACCTAGAAGCATTGTTTCCCAATAAAAAGTCATTAGTTAAAAGTTCGACTTTCATCCAAATTTCATTACGATCAAAGTTTCACTCATGCTAAAAACTATCATATTATAACTTTGTCTTAAAGGTTTTTAAGCATCTCTAACTCAAAACTTTTTATTTTTTTTATTTTTTATAAAACTATCATATTATAACTTTGTCTTAAAGGTTTTTAAGCATCTCTAACTCAAAACTTTTTATTTTTTTTATTTTTTATTACACTAAAAAAGAACTTTGCCCTTACTGTTTTGCAGCTTCATATTTTTCTGCTTTGCAGCTTCCAAATAAACTAGTTTGCCCTTACTGTTTTGCAGGATTTCGTCCTCCAGTGCACTTGGAATGCAAGAGTTAATGCCGAATCAAGATATATCATTTTTGGAAAAATATTTTGATCTTTCTTTATTATAAAAATTCTTGAAATGAATGCCATCTCTGTGAATATGCTTGCTTTCATGTTAAATAGTATGTAATTCAGGGCGAGTGTCCTGGCTAAATAGTAGTCAGAATTTCTATTGGATAGTTTTTGTATAACGTGCAATTAAATGAACTTGTAAGTGATAGAACTTTTAATACTTGTTCATGGTTCTATGGTCTAGTGGTAAGGACATTGGACTCTGAATCCAGTAACCCGAGTTCAAATCTCGGTAGAACCTATTTTTCAGTTTTCTGCAATTTGTCTTTTCCTCTTTGCAGAAACAACAAAATATCACGGTACCCCAGGGCTCTCTGATATCTGTTTTGAAACAATGAATGAATGAACTTCCACTCCTAAAATCTAACATTAAACAATGAATGAATGAACTTCCAGTCATACGTTAGTAGACTGTCCACTGAACTCTTTATTGCAGCTTGAAACGCACGCATTTATATCGTTTTGGGATTTTCAACGTCTTCTGAGGCCCAGGTTCGAAACCCGTCGTCCCAGGTTCGAAACCCGTCGTCGCCTCTCCAAAGGAAGCCGCCTATGATTCTTCGTCTGCGTCGGGCATAATGAGGAGGTGGACAATTCCAGAGAGAAGCAGCGGGAACGAGACTTGAGAGTAGACAGGTTCAAACATCATTGAAATGAAAAATATTTAAAAGCATATGCACCGTCCAGAGTTGTAAAGGGTAAAAGAACACTTCAATCTTGACATCAATCCAAGCAGTAACAAATATCATTTGTAAAGTTTTTGAACAAAAGAAAGTCTTTTTTCATATACTTGTTATTCTAGTTATCTTTTTTCATATACTACTTGTTATTCTAGTTATCTTATGTGGTTGTGATGTTTGAGGTGGTTGTGTTTTTTTTAGAAATTTGGAGAAAAATTAAGCAACTCTAAAAGTGTTTTTTTGTTTGTAAACTTAAAATTAAAAGTAATACACCTTATTCAATCCTCATCATAAAGATTGGACTTCCATCCTTTGAGAGTAAGGCTATCATTAGATACAAGTTAATGTACAAGCATAATACAATTAACATGAAGGATAATTATTTTCTTAAAAATGTTTAGATTTGAGAGAGGGTGGCATAAAAATGTTGATTATTGGTTAAACCATTCGAGAATTAAAGGGGAGACTACTCTTCAAAATATCAAAAATATTAAAGCATAATCACGACTAAGTTTAAAGAGAATTTGTGGTGCAATGCATAAATGGAGACTAAGAGAAAGTTAATGTACCACAAAGAAATCACTAATCCCAAGTTGAAAGATCAAAATTATATTTCTACTATAGCTAGCTTATAAAAGAAAATTAATTAAGGATACCATTGTGTGCACAAGGAGATTAACATTGTGATGATGGAGGATTGAGGAAACCCTAGGGGAGGCTGAGGAAACCCTAGTCTAGATAGAGAATAATGTGAACCTAGTGGATTACTAGGAGTAACTTAGTGAAGGGTTTAGGGCCTTCGAACATTCGAGGTCTAGTCATGTGAAGGAATCACAAGTGAACAACCATAGAGATGAGATTTTAGAGGGTTAATGTGGTCATTTCTCTAACTCCTCGCAAACTTTAGGTTTGAGGGTTGCAGTGGGTCGAAGGAGTGCACTGAAGGACATGAAAAAGAATGACTTTAGCCCTACCAAAATCAGTAAAGGATGTTGTGAGAGGGTTATTGTGATGGATGATGAATATGATGGATTAATACTTGTTGTGAGAGGGTTATTGTGATGGATGATGAATATGATGGATTAATACTTGATGGTCGATCTCACAAATGATGTATTTATGGTGTTTCATCTCCAAAGTAGTGTTTGTCTATTCGCTTTGAGATTTGTGCATTTTCACGACCTAAAGATTGTTTTGGTAGGAACCCTAAAATCTATCGACCTAATGCCCTTAGAATTGGAGAGAACATTACACGAGGAGGTGGTTTTGTTGGTCATAACCTTGATTTGGACTCTCTGGTGGGTGGGAAATGACCTTCAACGAGAAATTCTAGAGCCAAGAAAGAAGCTCGAAAGCAAAAGACTCGAAAGGTCGTCAAAAAGAGAGTCGATAGGTTTAGATTAGTGGCAAGGGAAGATATCAAGGTGGAGCATATTATGATTCTAGTGGGAAAAGACTTGGTGGGTAAATTCATGGGTAAGCAATGCATAAGAGATTTGATGAACGACTGGCTTCAACGTACTTGGAGGTCGGTGATTGGTTATGCTCCAATCCTTCATGTATTGACCCATGGATGGTTTGGTTTTACCTTTCATTCACAGAATGATGTGGCTTCAATTCTTGGAGGTAAGTGGTTTTGGAGCTCCTCATTTTTTATGCTAAATCCTTGGCATCCTTGTTTTGACCCTCACTTGGAAGTGACTTCTACGGTTTCGATTTAGGTCAAAATGCCAAGTCTACCCTTGGGATTATGGTATGAACCATAAAACAACTATGGAGGTTGGCCTCACTTCTCCTAGTAAGTCTATTAATCTCTATTAGTCTAGTCTGACTACTGAAGATTTAATTTGAAGGACAATTGGACAAATCTAATCAAAGTATCTATGAAGCACAAGGAAACTTATGAGGATAGAAAAGAGGATGGGAAAGAATTTGACTTTGTTGTATCATTTGAAGTTAGATGAAGGTGTTGATCCACATCTGTGATCAATATTTGCACATACATACGAATTCTTAATCTTCTTCCTTTGTTTTTATTTTCTTCTTGAATTCCCTTACTTAGTTTATTTTTCCTTTCAAATGCGGGTTGTGGGCCACACTACCATCAAATTCTCAGGTCCACACACCCGCAAATCTGTGTATTTATACTTAGCCTTTTTTTTCCTCTTTCAAATTTTCCAATACTTAGTCTTTTTTCGAATGATGCGGGAGTACAACATGTCCCAGACCCACATGTCCCTAGGTATGTAGACCCGTAGTCGCGCTACCCTCAATTCTCACTTCTATTTTTGTGTCCTCTAAAATGGACTTTTTTTTACCTTTTCACACTTAGTCATTTTCTTGAAATGTTGATGCAGGACAACTGACTATCCCATTTACCTTTTTCCCATGTCTTCACTCATGCATGCCCGCAGACCCGCAATCTTGTGTTCTACAAAATGTATCTCTTACCTCTGCAACCCACAAAATGACCTTCTCCCATACTTAGTCAATTATCTTACTTTGGATGTGAGATATTTTCCTTTTACCTCTTCCATCCTCGTATGCCAACAGGCTCGCAGACTCGCATTCTACATAATGCACTTTACATTCCTCATTTTACACCTCCATACTTAACCACTTTACATCTGCCACGACAGCACATCTCCATTTCCCATGGCATTTATTTCCCCTACCACCTCAGTTGCTACTTGTGTGATTATAATGTCGTTATTAAAGTGGCGAAGATTTCACAAAACTTGTAATAAATTCAAAAGTTTTGTCCTACGAACCGAAAATTTTGAAACAAGAATTATGGCAGAGCAATAAATGGTAAATTAAATAAGAATTGATATGCCAAGCTGTAGAATTTTATATCGACAATAACGCCACCTATTTCCAAGGCTAGAAAGTAGTGAAAATAATGTCAAGTAAGATAAATGAATTGTATTGTGGGGATACATTAAATACACTCAGACGTGAAGATCAAGAGTTTCAGTGGTTGTGAGCCTACAACTACTACAAGGCCCTCACTCGTGCTAAGAAAAATATGAACCAGGTCTAGACCTCAGACATAGGCCTTGTTGGTTGTGTTCTAGAGGTAACATATTTCAAAGACCTCGTCGAGTGGTGTGCAGATAAATTTAATTCAGAGATGAGAATAGTCCATCTCCAAGGACAATAACCTATCTATTTAGCTCCTCCAGTATTTACCAGAATGTTACATCTCTCCCACTATGCAATTCATGGGCGAAGAAGCCAACGAATTCCTAAAGCAACACAAAGGAGGGGAAGATCTCCTTGATAAATATATGGTTGACCCAAGAAATAACAATGGTTGTTCTAAGATTGAGGCAAGTTCCTTGAAATACCCATAAAAGGAGTTTGCTTGGTTATTTGCTCATATCATTGGTCTAGAATCCACGGCCTCTGTGCCAAAAAATATGATCTATGTGCTTCATTTCGCTCTACATGAAAATTCCATTATAGATTGGGGTCAAATTATTTGTAGTAAAATCTCATTTCAATTGAGTAATTTGAAAAAGACCCAAAAATTTTATATGACATCTTATCTTATTTTCTCCATAGCTTATTGCCATTTTTCGAGGACTTGTCGAGGGCAAGGAGCCTTGATTTTAAGGTGGAACCAATCTTCTCCTAGTATCCAACCATGTGGAGGCACAAAGATCAGTATTATTTTTACCCTGTTCATGACAATTTTAATTGAGTTCAAAAAAATAGTCTTTGGCCCTAATACGTCAAGATTATCTCTCAAAGCTACCACCTTTCTTGTGGAGAAAGGAGTCTTTGAAACCACTGAAAATTTCAATATTATAAGGTTATTTGGGTCTGAAGAGAAACCTTTCCTCCTCTCGTTTTATGTATCAAACAAACATTTTGTTGTAGAAGTTTGCAAGCAATATAAGTCTTGGGATCACTTTTTCAATGAAAAGAGAAAGAAGCAATTCATCCTGTTGCCTTGGAAAATTTTATTTGGGTCTGAAGAGAAACCTTTCCTCCTCTCGTTTTATGTATCAAACAAACATTTTGTTGTAGAAGTTTGCAAGCAATATAAGTCTTGGGATCACTTTTTCAATGAAAAGAGAAAGAAGCAATTCATCCTGTTGCCTTGGAAAATTGGAGAAATTATTGTAAAATACATCTCCCATTTGGATGAACTTGGAGGTCATCTTGACCAACTCAACCTAAATAAAGTTGAACTTGTTGAGGGGTTAGATCCAAATGATATGTTTACTGCATATATGTCCTTAATTGGTTATTCTTCTTATTTTACCAAAATTAAATAGTTTAAAGAAGGAGGTGGAGATAATTTGAATATCCTTGAGAATATTCTTTTAATGATCTGGAGGAATTAACCATGCCAATGAGGGATATCGAAAACAAAGTAGTGAAGCAATGGATAAAAATCTCAATTCACTGACTGTGGCTCAAAAGAGTACCTCAGTAAGAACAAAACCTAGGAGTAGTGGTTTGGAGATGAGAAAAACACATGTTGGAAGTTCAAATGATGGCAGTGATAAGGACCCAACAAGAAAAAGTCTCGAAAAAACTCATATTGTGTATACTTTTTCCAAGAGAAAAAGGGATACGGAGAAAATAGGATTAGGCATACCTGAAACTCAAGAAATCCCACGGGTTATGGATGTAGATGAGATTATCAAAGAACCCAGTTGGTTTGAGAAAATATTGTTGCAAACCCAAGAAATCATTAAATCCCTAGTCACTCGAGAACCGAAGATATTTGAAAAGGAGTTTGTAACTTTACACCATACGGCCTACAATTGAGCATCTAAAAAATTGTTAATTGAGAAAGTTAATACAAAAAAATAAGAAGGTATCCGAGAAATTGAAATCAACAATTGATTTCAATGGGGTTGCACCATTAAAAATTGTACAATTCCATGAAGCAACCAGAGAAGCCCTGAAACAATATGTCAGTAACATTGAAAAGAAAAATTTAGAATTAAAACAAAAAATAAAGGAATTATAGGCAGCCTTAATTCCAGGACCATTGTTTGTAGAACCTATAAAAACAATTCAACCAACATTCACCTTAGAAGATATTTCGGAAAGAAACAACAAATGGAAAGGTTCATCTATTTTGATGCAAGCAATAAGAAAGTATGTTGGAGACGAGATACAAAAAATAATAAATATGATTCAAGAAACATGGGAGCTTGCACAGAGCTCCACTAACTTTGCAACAAGGATTACAAATTTCAAAGAATATCTTCAGAAAGATCTGTAAAATGATGAAGGTTTCTACAAGGATGTTGTGGGTACATTCTCAACTAAAGTTTCAAGCTTAAGTGGTATTCACAAAAGAGAGCAAAACGTTCCTATAAACATCTGGATGAAACAAATTAATGCATGTTGGTTGAAGAGAATAAAAAGTTTAAGATAAATGATAAATGAATTAGATTTTATAAAAAACAAAAGAGGTGACTTATTCTTTAAGCTTTTTGATCTCACGAAAGAACTCAATGGCCCAAGTTTATTAATGGATACAATACTATCATCTAAAGAACAATTATTATAAAAACTTAATGTATTAAAAGTTGAATGGGCAAACAAGTTCACCAAATCAATAGAATTCTTCGAAGAAGAAATCAGAAGGTGGTTAGTCACATACATCAATAGAAATGATGAGGTAGATGACACATTGCACCAATTAGGCATGGACCTAAGAGGGATGGAGAATGAGATGTTTGAAAAAAATACTAAGCATGAGATCATGTTGCCCCCCATGAGGGAATATATTGAATATTGGTTAAGAAAATCCTTATTCAAAATCACCAAGCTAGAACAACAAGAAACGGTTGCAGCAATTATGCCACCTCAACCACAAAAAG